>DWIE01000375.1:0-15886 GCA_018248235.1 Choaspes benjaminii
GGACTTTGTGCAGTGAAACTTCTTTACGGGCTGTGTGAACTAGATTTTATGAAACGAATAAGTCTAACGAAAAAGAGACAACGATAAACATATTCATTATTATATAACTTATTAATGACTATATTAATATTAAATATTATTATAAAATTAATATGATATTCATTAACCAATAATACTTTAAGTTTCATTTCTGACACGTGTAATCTGTACACATGCTCTTTTTTTATAATGAAAATTTGAGTAGCAACACAGTTCAGTTGATGTTAAATGATCATCGTAGCCTATGATACCAGCCTCAAACCTGTCCGTGGTATTGTTTGAGGTCGGTTGCAGCCGTGTATTACTGCTCATGGTCGCCTCATGTATCCTATAGCTGCCGGCTCCGATACCCTGCAAGCTGATACACAACTCATAACAGCAGTTTTACGACAAACGTAGACGTGGTGGTGGTAATCACCCGGGGAAACCTGGATAGATTCCGCCACTTTAACATATATAAAGAATTACTCACTCAATACGAATATTACTGGTTACATTACCATTTCACACTTTTTCGTTTTCTTTTAAATTATTCTTTATCAATGACTTAACTAAATATGCAATATAATTAAGGTGAGTGCACCATAGAATGGCACCAGTCTTCAAAATGTTAATATCGTTTGATGCGTTAATATTAATTAAATACCTTGGCTTACAAAGCCAGCTTTGATAAATTAATAAAAAAATAGCTTATGTTCTTTACGTGATGGTATCACATGCACTTTATAACTCGTGCGTTTCGGATCTTGATAGCTGATAGCTATGCTAATATTATAATACCCGTAGATAATTACATCCTCGTTTTATGGCGTAAGAGGTACTCCTATGTAAACAAACATAAAAACCTGTTATTAATATTGTAATAAGACCAATTGTGGGATTGGTGTCTTTCTATAATGTCTTATAGCTTCCGCGTATACCAAAATTCATCGTTATACTATATACACACACTTTAAAAGTAAAAAAAAAACACTTTACGTTAAAAGTAGAAAAATCACAAAAAATGTTGTTATTTAAGGCAATTGAAACTTAATAAATAACTTTAATATTACATTGGGCATGTCCAGTACTATGTTATATTACAGCCACGCGGAATTCCATTATAATGCCAATAATCTTACTTGATATAATATATACGGAACGGGATTAATTTAATACAGCATTCTACGACATTTGGTTAGGAATTCAACAAGCGTTTGTGCTACGGTATTCGCCAGTCGGCCTCGGCTGCTGCTGGTGCATCGAAGACAACAGATTCCGTCACATAACTATCGGCGCCTGTGTTGGCGCCACAGTGAGAGGAGTCCTTGTCGAGAGTAATTAGGTGCACCAGTAATTGTGTTTTATTCCAGTAATTTTATGCGGAGAATTCATTTTAATGGCATACAGCGAACTGTCCTTGAATGTTTCTTTGAGATTGTTTTTATGCCAGTGATGGAAATTCTAGTTATATAAATATTCTCGTAGTTATGGCTATTAGTGTCAGTTTATTACTGATTCATATATTAAAACACCAAAAGTAATCTCTACTTACGTTATTTCGGTGCAATGTATGCTGACCAACTTACGAGTGTACATTTGCGTAACATGAGCTTCAATTTGACCCTCAGGAGTGACAACGCAGCTATGGAAGTGGTGATCGGAAGTAGGATAATTAACGAAATTGTTTACTCGTATATTATTGATAGCTTCCCCAACGCGTTGCTTTAAGCAGATGTGTGATAATATATCACAATATTATATTATACATGAATGTGGTGACAAATTAATCGACCCTGAACATCACGAGTTTATATCTTCAGCTCTCTTTATAACAATAGATGCATAATTATGTTCTTTATAGTTCTAAGTGTCATTGACACAGTTACAGTATTATTTAATTAAACTATCGCTTTCGAACTAAAACGTAGATTACAAACTAGCACAATATTGGATGAAAAGCATTGCGTAATTGGTTTATTTATAGGTGCAATGAAAGTTCAGATTGGTACAGTCTGAAGCATTGAGTTTTATCTAGATGCGAGGTAATTTGGACATAGGTCTGCGTATGAAATACGATTAAAGAAAATGAACACGATAGTACTCTTTCTGGAGCATTGACCTACATTCGTGGGACACTTGGCAACCGCGTGATTTTAAAATATAACAACCGATGGGTCGTCGAGACGAATCCGTCCAAGATACTAGTGTACTGTTTCTGAAACTGTACTTTGATTCTGATTTAGTTCTTCCGGATCGTTCCATTAATATCAGGTTTAATATGAGCCACGGACTATTAATTTGTATTAATAGATATTTTTGGGTGTAATTGGGATACACATATAGTATATGTAGTAGTATAGATGAGGCATTGGCACCGCATCAATTTAGACATTAATCTGTTCGCAATGCTAAAGTTAACCACAAGATATATTTTTTTTTTTAATATTTAATACAAGATAAGGAGTGTATCAATGGTTTTTACAAAAGAATTATTTCTACGAAAACTGAATACTTTGCTTACTACTTAAGTAACTACTTACCGAATTGCTTGGTAGGTATATATTGTCTATAAATTTTCAAAATGTGTAATAAATATCGACCTAAATTATAACATTTAAGCAAGCGCCACATAAGTATGTATTTAATTGTTTATTTTGTTGCTCAGCTTATAACTTAAGAACATCTGTCCCGATTTGATATATTTTTTAAATGTTTAAAAAAAAAATGTTTTCAAGTTCAAAGAGAGAATTTATAAAGAGAGCATAAGTCGCCCGGAAAAATGTAAACAAACAGATTTTCCTTTTCCCCATATTAACCGTTTTTTCTGGCTGCCATTACAATCAAATTGACAGAAAAACGCCGTTCGGGTCAGTTAGCATTAAAATATTTTTATTATCACTTTGTATAAAGTTATATTTTTAGATAATACGTAATAAACGTTTCACCTGATAATGGGTTTGTTTACCAAAAGTTATTTTCACTATACATCATAAATAAGCAGATAGATAACAAAATCTTCGTTCGCTTGCTTTAATAAATATCTGACATCACGGCATTAATTTTCTCTTACTAATTAATGAGTCTGTGGAAATAATATTATTATATATTAATGTTATGATTAAAACGACTGAAATAAGCTTCCAAGAAGACGTCCAGAATATAAGATTAGTTAGATAACTTTGAAATGAAACTTCTTTAATAGATTACACATATATTATATCTCATATATAATGATATCCAGACAAAGTCACATATAAATAAAGGTTAGAACGGAAAAATAGTAATCGAATACTTCGCCAGTTTTTAAGAAACAAATTTCTGAAATATGAGACTGAGATTTCTGAGATATGTAAAAGGGAATGCAGGACAATGACTTAAGATAATTTCTTATGTTGTAAGTAAATACAATATACAGTGGAACCACATATCTTAAGGAAAGATTGCTGGAAAAAACACACCTGACACTTCCTTTTCCGTGACATTCCTGTTACTGATATCGCCAAGTCGTATCATTTTAATACCCACTTTCACTGTTCCCTAGGAAATAATTAGAAAATAATGTTATAATTTCAATTTATAATTTGTGATCATTATATTTTGGTATCAAAAAAATAAAAATATTTCTTTCAAATAACCGAAGAATAATTGGCAACATAATAAATGTTAGCACATAATTTTTTTATAAACAGCTTTGAGCTGTTTGAATAGCCTAGCGAGTTTGTTTTTTACAGTAATGACAAGTTTGTACACCTTTCTCTTCAAACAACACAAAGAAATTTTCAAATAGAGATTATTAGAAAGGCTCGTTTTAGTGCCTTTTACGCTAATATGCAATTAGCTTGTCGTCTCTAAAACGTGCAGAAAGCGGTCCGTATAAACTAAATGATTGAAGAGGCCGCAAGGCGCTCATCATGTAAGCCATTTCCTTAAGTAGGATAAAGTAAATGTGCAGATTTCTCCAAAATTACATTGCTAACATGTTTCGCATTGTAATTCCAGTGTTAAGCCATTGCAGTCGGAATACATTCTCATTAAAATTATCCACTTTATAATGAACATCGAATAGTATAATTTGCGTTGCATTTAATAACATATAGTTTTCTTTTGTTACAGTGTCAACATTTTTATCCCAAACATTATGATTTACAAATGGATATTATGATAAGAGTGAAGTGTTGTCAAGAAACTAAAAATCCAAAGTGACGAAGTGTTGTGGTGTCTGTTTTGCTGCGTTCCGTTAATTTCCCTCTAGTTTTTTGCAATTCAAAATGTCAGATAAAACGTCGTCGTCTATCGGGCCCAGGAGTTTCGAAACGATATCGGAGGAAGATGTAGAGTGGGACAAGCCGTGGGAAAAACTGTTGGATGATACTAAACCTGTTCCTACTATTATTGAAACGAACGCGTCGAGTAATTCAATTTCGAGGAACGGGGAAGAGGTGCCGCTGGCTCCTTGCGTGGCGGACTTGGAAGCGAATAAGTTGACGCGGTCGAAAAGCCTGAACCAGCGTAGAAACAGCAGCGGACTCTTCGGGTCTATACCGCGGCAGTTGCGTCTCTCTCTCAGAGGTGTTCGCAGCGAACCTTCCAGCGTCAAGGATGTGCCAACGACGAGAAACGATAGCTCCCTTAACCTATTACTTAGATACCGCCAAGCCCGTTACGCAGCGAGGCGCGTCAGAAAACGCGTCATCTTCAAACACGGCGACTGCAACGTCGTCCAATGGAACGTGGCCAAGCGCAGACGCCGATACCTTCAGGACATCTTCACGACCCTCGTGGACGCGCAGTGGCGCTGGACGCTGCTCGTCTTCGCCCTCTCTTTCATTCTCTCTTGGCTCCTCTTTGCACTTATCTGGTGGCTCATCATATTTACCCATGGCGACCTCACTCCTCCTCCGCCTGGCAACAACATCACTTTCATTCCATGTCTCAATAATGTCAACTCCTTCACTGGCTGCTTCCTCTTCTCCGTGGAAACCCAACATACCATCGGCTATGGATCCAGAACAACTAATGAGGAATGTCCGGAAGCGATTTTTGTGATGTGTCTTCAGAGCATCGTGGGAGTGTTCATTCAAGCCTTCATGGTAAGTCACAAAGTATCTTCTTATTTTATAAAAATACTATATAATAAATATGTATTGAAACTTGTATCTTCTTTGGAAGATCTTATTCTAAATCAATACATCAGAGAAGTTAATAATACCTAATGTAAGGAAATGAAATTTATTGACTCTTCAAAATGATTTATTCTCCAAGCCACGCCAAGACTAAACGTTGCTATCCGCATTTTATATCTCATTGAATATTATTAAAAGAAGTATTCTTTGTTAGAAAACGTGACATCAGCAACGTTTAAAGGGTTATTAGTGTATGTTTCTCCTAAGAATCTTCCTGCTTCGAAGCCAATATGATAATTTAATATTAAAACATGGCTGGAAGTCAGCCAAGCGTATATAAAGATATAAGTTTGATCCAGATGTTCTTCTTAAAAATGATTACAAAATGTGCCGTCTAATAATTTCGATTCTTAAATTTGTTACAACGGCTGCAAACATTAAACTGCATAAATCTATTATAGATATGGAATTATAGCTTCTACAATTACCACGCGAATTGTGTCACTAGTGTATATTTGATGTGACCACTAGCTCAAGGTTTGCTGCATTGAGTTTTAACGTTTCAAAATACAGTTTGCGCCAACAAACTTAGCGGTTTGTTGCATTCAAAATGAACGCCTCTACAAAACTGGTTCTAATTTTAGGTGGGAATTGTGTTCGCAAAACTATCTAGACCAAAAAAACGTGCCCAGACCCTGTTATACTCTCGGAATTCTGTCATTTGCTTACGAGACGGCCAACTGTGTCTGATGTTCCGTGTTGGAGACATGAGAAAGTCCCATATTGTCGAAGCACACATAAGAGCGCAAATTATCCGCCGCAAGGTACATTATCACGACAAAGCGGATACTGGTTAGTGACTGGGGATTTCAATCAGCACGCTTCAGTACCATAACACAACTAAACACTTCATAAAACAGTGGCGTCGAACTTTGAAAGAACCAAACACAAAGTCTTCGAGCAGTACTTCAGACTTCGACTCCTAGGTTTTGAAATAATATTTCAAAACTTGTATACTTTCTGTTGTCCATAGGTGGGTCTAATATTCGCGAAGCTGGCGAGGGCCAAAAAACGAAATACCACGCTTCTATTCTCAAGGAATGCGGTGATATGTCTGAGAGATGGGGAATTTTGCCTTCTATTCCGAGTGGGAGACATACGCAAGTCGCATATTCTAGAAGCGCACGTCCGTGCCCAGATAATTCGGAAAAAGATCACAAGAGAGGGCGAGGTGTTGCCATTTTACCAACAAGAGTTAAAGGTTGGGGCTGATGGGGAAGAAGACAGGCTAATGTTCATTTGGCCGATGACCATCGTTCATAAGATCAACGAGAAATCTCCTCTCTACAATCTCTCCGCATCTGATATGCTACGGGAAAGATTTGAAATTGTTGTAATGTTGGAGGGTGTCATCGAGTCAACCGGGATGACAACACAGGCAAGAAGCAGTTTTTTACCATCCGAGATTTTGTGGGGTCATCGCTTCGACACGATGGTATCATTTAGGAAAGATACAGGGGAATATGAGGTGGACTACACAAAGTTCAACAATACATATGAAGTGGACACACCCTTGTGCTCTGCGAAACAACTGGACGAACTTAGAGCTACCGTATCTACTTCACAAAAATTAGATCGCATGCTGGGCACTATACCGAAGTCTTTCTCCAATGACACCCTAGACCTCAGTTCCGTGGACTCTATGTCGCTTGACGAACACATAGAGATCAAAATTCCCGAAGCCAGAGTTCGAGAGAACAGACTCATGGCACAGAACAACTTCGTGCAGCACATCAACGAGAAATCCAGGAATTCCAGCCATAACCACTTATCAGTAGAGAATGGTCAGGATGCGTTCCCCAAGAACCACTCCATGACGGGAATATCCGAAGTTAGAACGGAACCCAAAGAAGGTCACATGCACAGGAGCCAGAGTCACGCGAGCATGAAGAGAAATCATATCCTAACCCCCAATGGTATAGGCCATGCGATGAACGGTCACGACCATAGAGAACAAAACCATAGAATAAAAAAGTCACCTAGTGAAAACCATATAGTGGAGAAGGCTCCTGTCATCCCTATTCTCGTGACATCTGCGGAGCAGGAGCCGGCCTGACACCTGCCCTGCACTGTGCATGCAGATAACATGCAGTACAGTCAGTACTTAGCGCCCCTAGATCGCCTCTCCTCTATGTACCTAGGTCACCTCTCCGTGAAACATCCAGACTGTAATATTTCTGAGGAATTGCCTCGTCGGAGCCCTTCCCGTATCACCCCAGTGTACCCTTCGCGCCTCTCTCCAGAACATTGGATCTTAGCCTACGATTCCCAGACCTCTAAGAAGGGCCACGGCCCTTCTCGTTCCCCAAAATCGAACCTCTCTCCTCGTCCTCTCCGCCTCTCTTCCTCACACTCTAAAGACAATCACGTTCGTCTCTCAAATATCGTAGCCAATGTAGTTGTTAACGTAGATGATTCGTAGATGTTATATTGTATCGCGTAGTGTTAATATAATTGGTTACCAAAACAGTATTACGTTTGAATTGGTAAAGTTTCCTATGTGTGTCGATATTTTGTGTAATCGTGAAATATAGTTAGCCTAATGGACCCAAGAGCTGATTATATTTATGTATATTTACGACAGATTTTTTGTATTTACCTATATATGAAGTATAACATTTTAGCCCTGAATTTAAATTTCCCTATGAATAAACAAAGTAAAAACGTATAGTTGTTGAAATATATGTAGGTAAATACATCATGTAGCGCTTGCAAATTTTAAAGCTATAACAGCTTCGTAAGCTGAAACTCAATTTGAATATTTGTACTTTTCTCACCTTCTTAGAAACAACCACGATGTAGATTGACTATTTTGAAAATTGTAGTAAAATGAAATACACATTGATGTTTTGTGCCAATGCTTACATATGTATGGTAAAATTCGTAGAAAAATTATATATACGACTAACTAACAGACTAAGACAATAATCACAAGTCACGACTTAAATGACCTATAAATTGTTTAAAAAAATTTATTACTAGAAATTATCATTATTGACTTTACGGGCATAATTAAATAATGCGCCTCTTATAAGATATACATTCACGTCTTATAAAAGATTCACAGTTATAATACATAATCTACGGCATCTACTACAACAACTTAGAATATCAGACAGAGTTCTATTTAGACCAAGTATATATTTAGAAGTTATTAGCTGAATTAGACCACGGGGACTGAATCTGCACTCGAAGCTTTAAAAATCTACTTGTATCGAGTCCCCGTTGGTATTCTGTTAGATGGTAAATGTACGAAGTAGGAATAAAGTGTTGTATGCTAACAATAGTCAGGCTACAGGTTTAACATTTAGGTTTTGTAAGTTCTTAAGGTAACACAGTTGGTAAAAATTTTATATTAAATGTTCATAGGCGACGGTAATCACTTACCATCCGGTGAGCCGTCCGCCTGTTTGCCCATTTTTACTATATAAAAAAAAAACAAAAAAGAGTAACATACAGTTCACTTGATGTAAATACATTTCAATACAATACTTGTGGTGGAACATGGTGTACGTCTGGATCAGTACCACCGGCACACCTAGTTGTGAGATGAACCAACATAGATATAACGTTTCTTTATCAGTAGGCACATATTTGGCACCTATCTCTGAACGCTGATAAATGTTGATGTAAAATATTTTGGGCAGTAATGGAACTTATATGTTTCAATATAGCTTCTAAAGTTTTACCAGTCGTGTTACTGTAGGGCTAGAGATAGCGTACGTTTCAACAGCAATCGTGTGCGTATTATATCGAAGTACTTACCGCATAAATGGCGTTTTTATAATTTTACAGGTATATAATAGCACGACTTGATATTTTGTACCGTCAAGTTTTAACAGGGAAGTAAAATGAATAATATAAAGATGTTCATAGTTTATCGTTCGCGGTAACTTGTCCTCGTAGCATCCTTTCGACTCCATTTGACAAGGCGTGTCAAATAGTGCCAGAAATTTTGTTAGTACTTTTAGAACCGCCCCAGGAATCAAACCCATGACCCCACGTTCACCAGCCAACACGGTGGGTTAATGTCCATGATATTGTAAATTATAAATGTATTTCATGTGATCATATGTCGCACCAATCGTTGACAATATCGTGCCGTGCTATGACGTACCGTGACGTGCAAAGTTATAAAAGCGCCCATCAGACCTTGACTTATTACGGTATTTCTGTAACCATGCAGCAATTTGTGGCGGCCCCAATCCCCAAGTATTTATTAGAATATATTATTGTCTTACAACGATTACCAGTTATAACATATACTATATTATGTATTTGTCACCAGTTGTTATACATTGGTATAAATTTATTAAAATTGTGTATATTGCGACAATATATCATGATACGCTAAGAGCTTTTTGGATCTAATCCAACATTATATTTAAAGTCTGCCTCAATCTACGTAAATTGTTGTGTTGTGATCGTGCAAACGTGAAGTTTGTGAGTGTTTTAGGCCATAACAACAATTAAAATGTACAAAATTATAAACGTTCCTCTTTAGTAGTGTTAGTCAAGTCACATACATATTATATTTTATATGTAAGAGTTAATTGCGTAGATAATAACATGTCTACATTAGCTTCGTTAAATATTTATAACAATTATATTATCTTTGCCTTAGATTTGACTAATCAAAGGATTAAGTGTTAGTGCTACTAACGCTATGATATAAAGTGCAAATTATATTATTATAATATTTTATATATTTATATTATATATACCTATCAACAGTAATTTGTTGTTACAATATTTTTGTATGCGATTTGTAGGTTTAGATTTCATAGTTGCATTTTTCGTGTCTTAAATATACCATGACTGCAAATTGTAGTATTATTGTTCGTGAACGGACGAATCGGGGGCCCAGGCGGCGCAGGCGTCGCCCATAGTTCAATGAAAAGCATATTATCTTCCTGATAAATTATATTAGACTTACATTAAATATGTTTATATATTGTACACGAGTTTCATTTTACCTTCTCTTACATCAGTATTATAATTTATGTAATATTTAATACAATTTTGACAGAAGATGGAACACTATTTTCTAGATAAAGAATGATTTAATCGATAACTAATTATATAATCACCTATATTAAGTACTATATTAAAAACGTAACCAATAAATTTTAAATAAATGAAATAATTTTGCTTAACAGATTATTTTAATATATATTTAGTTAATATTGTTTTAGATAATTTTACTGTTTAAAGTACACCCCAAAGTACATCCTACAGTACACTGTATACAGGTTACAAGTGAGAAATTGTTAAAACAAAATTTCACAGCTTAATTACGATTTAATCAATTATTAAAGTCAACTGAACTACTCGACAACAGATGGCGCTAGTTGTAGCTGGCGTAATCAACTATGTATAATTTATTTTCCTTTTCTGATTCATAAGAAATTCTAGAAATATGTAATTAATTAATAGTATTTTAATAATAGTATTATGTAATTAACAGTTTTCAATAATTAACTTATTAAAATATTCGTAAACAGTGAACTCTCAAGCAGTAATAATTAAATTTGTTTCGTTTATATGAGAAAACATTAATTGTGTACCTTTGTCAGTTTCATCGTTTTTATTATGAATGATTAACGTAGTCCAAATGTTGTTATAGAATGCCATATTAAACACAAGTTAGTAGATTTTAAAGTGAAAATTCAGTAACTTGATCACCATCGTGGAATATAAATGTGGAAATCAAATAAATACTACCTGGCATGAATAAAAGACCAAGCAAAAGACCAATATTTGGGGAAAATGTGTGGAAACAGCTTTTTAGCTCTCCCTACTTGTTCCCTGATAATTATCTTGTATTCGTATGTTATATTCGGGTAACAAAAAATGATTACATAATTTTCGATAGGTACAATATTCTCTAAAATTATATTTATCATCAAGGGGCATTCTTTATGTTCCGTTTCTTCTTTATCTTTTCATCTTCGCTGGAGGATGATGATTGGTCTTCAGGAACATTGAAGTAGTCTGGCGGATACTTCACGACCGACGGCCTGTTGGTGAGACTGGCTCGTCTAATAGCGTCAACGACCAATCTGTCAGCTATATTAGCAAGCGGAGATCCTGGAAGAGGCTGCGCGTTCCGATACAGTATGGAATCGGCTATCGGGGAAGTGCTCAAATAACCGATGGATCTATGATCAGCTTGGTTCCCATAGAACTCGTCCAACTCTTTGGCGGAACAAAGCGGAGTGTCCACTTGAGTAGTTTCGTCAAATTTAGAGTAATCAACTTCATATCCTTGACGTTCACGATTGTACGTTACTAATGGCACAAATCTATGTCCCCACATAATTTCACTGGTTGTGTAACTGGAGCGCGCCTGTGTCGTCTGCCCTGTCGATTCGATTGTTCCTTCTAAAATCACTACAATCTCAAACCTCTCTTGTAGGACGTCAGCTGCAGACACGCCATAGAACGGACTTTCAGCGTTTATTCGATGCACCATTGTGATAGGCCAAATAAAGAATAAATTACTATCACATCCATCAGCGTTAAGTTCCAATTCTGTTTGGTAGTGAGATAGGAGCTCTCCTTCTTTCGTTGTCCTAGATCTGATTAATTGAGCTCTCACGCTAGCTCCTATGATGTGCGACTTCCTCAAGTCACCAACACGGAACATAAGGCAAAGTTCACCATCTCTCTGACATACCACGGCGTATTTTGAGAACAAAAGTGTCTGGGTCCTGTGCTTTGGGCGCGTCATTTTCGCAAACACAATGCCCACCATAAATGCTTGTATCATTACTCCCACTATACTCTGGAGGCACATTATAAATATAGCTTCGGGGCACTCTTCTGTGGTGGTACGAGAACCATAACCGATGGTGTGCTGGGTTTCAATACTAAAGAGGAAACATGAAGTGAAGTCGTAGATATTAAACACACACGGCTTCCAATTCGAGGATTCTTGCATAGGCGGTAGGTGGTCCAGTTCAAGATCACCATGTGTAAATGCGATCAGCCACCAAATAAGAGCAAATCCCAGCCAGGATAGAATAAAGGAGAGCGTAAATACAAGTAAAGTCCACCGCCACTGTGCATCCACAAGCGTAGTGAACATGTCTTGCAGGAATCGCAATCTGCGCTGGGAGATCCGGGACTTGAGGATATTGCACTCGCCATTTTTGAGTATAGCCCGACGTCTGGTTCTTCGCGATGCGCCATGTCTGTGCGAGCGGCTCCTCTTGCTGACAGTGGGGTAGTAGACACCAGGAGAGAGGTTGCCATTTGCAGGCACTGGTTTCACTTTGAGCCACTCATCTGGTAGGAGATGGGTCTCTTCGCGGCAAGCGGGCGACTCGGGATCGGCGTGCATGGCGGCGTCGTGCGCGCAGCTCACTCGCTCCGGAACGTCTGCGCCACCATCCCTCGGTGCTCTCGTGCCTCCTGAAGCATCGCGCGCGATAATGTCGCGATCACGACTGCCTCTATCCGTGCCCGCCACACAACGATGCGCTAAATACTTTATAATTGTATCGCGAGATTCTATAACAAAATTATCAGCTCCACTCGGAAAACAAATTTGTGTTAGTGCCTATCTTGACGTAGTACGGATACAGGGTGCACGATATGTACTTATTTTGTTTCAAGCGTTTGTAAACATTCTTTGACTACACTTCTATGCAAAGTCCACGTTGTTGTGAACATAAAGAAACGGCAAAAACAATAGATGTTGAAGTAAAATAATTTTTGTTCCAAGCGATATTAAAATGAAATAAAGATATGTCACGTTCCTGAGTGCAGAGATGCAGGTTACAACATGCTCGAGTAACAAGTCATCATAATGTCCTGTCATATCTATTACAAAAATTGCGTGTTGACATTAACTAGTAATTCTTTACTTATAATTTATGGCTGTTACAAATTCATTTGTTATTCTTAGGAAGGAAAAATCTATTAACAATCATCTTTGGATCACTTGTTTTAGAATACGTACTAGAGGTCTGTCCCGACTTCGCTCGGGTGATAATAATACACAATAATTAATGAATGACACACCTTTCGCGTTGTCCTATAAAAAAATTGAATTTGCAATTTAAAAAAATATACTATATTTCAACTTGGAACAAGCAACACACCTGTACAAAGTTTCATCGAAATTTCATCATTATGACACGATATTTTTATTTTATATAGCTACCCATGTGTTGCTGTGGCTCAGTCTGAATGTTTGTAACATTTTGTAATGATTGACATTAAAAATTGAAATTATCTATAGTCGAAATAAAATATACGAGTATAGTGGTTACGCGGTTCGTATTTTGATACGCGGTAACCCTTCCTGAACATCCTGTATTAAAAAAATATGGCGCACACCCCAACCATTTCATTAAATAGCTAATTTGACAGTATGCAAATTGGCCTGCTAATGCGCATCTTCTGTACTAATTTGTAGCTCTCGAAAAATTTATAACTGAAGGTCGTTCTTTAGGATGTATGATATATCTGTATGATACGTCAAAGTGTTCATTAGCAAATTTACATATAGCATCTCGTTACATGTTTTACGACTAAATGGTGTGTCATGTTAGTTGCAATTAAATTTTGTATTATTTAAGGCGATTGCTGAGCCGTCGTAGCACCATCAATGCTGCTACGAGTAAGTACCTACGAAAAACATATCGCGATTGGGCCTCGTATCTTTAATATTCTACTATTATTTTTGTAGATGAACTCAGTACAATCAGTTCTATAAATCGATATGTTCTCATGGTAATGAAATACTGTTTGATTAGTAAATAATAATAAAAAATTGACATTCCCTCAGGCGCAGGTGGTGATATATTGATCCGCGAAACGTGAGCTCGCGGGACCGATTCTCCCGGCGAGACAAATATTCTAATTTGTTTCGTGTCTGGAAAACCTAACGGGTGGTAGAACTTGACTTTGACTAGGTCGGTACCACCGTTACAGTTATTGGTACCGTAAAACAGCAGTGTTTTCTCTACTTGTGTTTTGATATAAGGGTGTGATAGCCAGCGTATGCAGAACTCGAGGAGTTCGATCTATGTCCTTAGGAGCCACGAGCCTGGCATCTTACGAGTAGATATACTGAATTTGTATAAGCATTCAAATGTTATGATCCAATATTTTGCGTAATAAATTTAATTTTATATTTAAAGCTAAAATAATAATTTGCAAAATCTTCTTTAGAATTGAAATTAAGCGTGATCGAATAACGTAATTTAATTTGTCAATTCTCACCACGCCTCCGTAAATAAGCACACCCACGATTTGTTATTTTATTTGTTTATATGTAAACACGGCGACATCAAACATCGTGATCCTGAAATCATCACTCCGGCGACATGTCTGTTTGTGACGATTTCAGTAGGTGTGTTAATTATAGCTTGTATAAATGTTATTCTTAAGTAAATGTCGTTCAAAAATATTATGGCACTTTTTCCTAGTAACTACGTATTAGACGGGTTCGTGATTCTTTCGTGAATCTTCTTCCATTTACTGAAATTTCTATTACCGTCCCCTAAAAACCTTACGTGGCCGTAACGTAACTATTCGTTATCAATTTCTCAGGAGGCCTAAGAAGCTTACAAATAAGAGGTAGGCTCAATATAAATCTTTACCTATTTGTATTAAACTACAAAAACAACTTATGGGGTTAGTACCATAACCATAAATGTTTCTGCTGTGAAGCAATTCTTGGAAGATGTGAAGATGAAGCTTAAAAAAGTCGCGCGCTTGAATTGTCTGGGTGTACAAAATACATGAAGTGACTATCTTAGCCCCCAAGAGCTCAACGCAGTTGTGACTGACATTCAACAAGGAAATGGACAACATGCCAATTTGCTGCTCTATTTTTTTAAAATAACGCCTGTAAATTTCCCGAAGGAGGAGGCAAAAGTAAATTCCACTTATAATTCACCAGTTATAACCAAGATGGTTGCAATTAATTAAATATAATAAATAGTTAATGGCAAGACATCTAACCGAATAAGTATAAAATCTTCCACGATATAATAATAGATAGCTTATCTTAAGTACACTTTTGAAGGTTTTATATCTTCAAACGATTGTAAGATTGAAATTACCAGATTCCAACCGTAATATACATCCCATGGGTTAAATTTATCATAATATTTTCTTTAAAAGGCTTGAAGTAGACTGAAGTATAATCCTATTAATATTATAAACGCGAAAGTTTGTCAGGATGGATGTCTGAATGCTCGTTACGTGTTCACGCAAAAACTACTGGGTGGATTTTGATAACATTTTATAATATTATTGTTTATATATCAAAATAGCAGGTAGGCTATACATACAATAAATAAGCCAGGTCGCAAGCTAAAGGTTGTCGTCTATATTAATATAACATTAAAGAGAAAAGTGATGATCAGAAAAATAATATACTGTTGTCAATGGCTTACTGTTACTCATTCCAGGCTAACAGTCCATTGGCAAGTAATTCCTTTAGTGTTGCAAATATTCATAGGTGACGGTAACGGCTTACCATCAGGCAACCAGGTTTGTTTGTGCCTTCCTAATAGTATAAAAAGAATGTCCCCGTGAATATTATCCCCGCGTCACATTTCTAATTTCTTTGGGACCATTTTTATTATACTCGGGCATGAATGCGAGAAATAGCTAGCCGTTATGCAATTTTCTTTACCACATTTAGCTGATCTGTGGGTGAT
>DWIE01000376.1:0-15875 GCA_018248235.1 Choaspes benjaminii
CAGACCTCCAGGCCGACCGCGGACCCACAGCATTAGCTGTGCGAATAAGTAAGATAGCACCATTCTCAACCGCGCCTGAATGTTCTGTAAGGCAAGATTTTGTCGAGGACACCCCCCTTTGCTTCTGAATTTGGGTATTAGCCCAGTCGCAGTGGTGAATATTCCAATAACAGCGCTCACCGCTGCATCAATAACTATTGGGAAGTGATAACTACCTATTTCACTGGCAAGCTGCAAAGCTCTTTGTTTAGTTTCCTGGCTGGAATTCTCAGACGCCATGTAGCATGTGACCAGCAACCTGTTACATAGCTCCATAGGATCTGAGGGCGTGTAGTCAGACTGACATAATATCTTCCGTACGTCATATAACACTTGGCTCTCTCCTTTTTGAACAGCATCGCAGATCTGTGTGCACATAGAGAATACTATGCAAGCGGTGCTGGTGGAGTCGACGCCTCCGCTCAGTGGTAGGAAGAAACCCCCTTGGCCCGACCTTCGGAGGTAGTCCCAGAGCCAGCATGCGGGCCCTAATTCTATTTCCTCCTCTGGAGTCAAATACGTCCATTCTATGGGTGGGTTAATAGTTAAATGTATATCTTCATCGTCAGATAATGCGAAATCTACAGTCACCCTAGGAAAGGGATTATTTGATGCAGCTAAATGACTTCGCGACCGTATTTGTGTACGATATGACCTTATGTCTTCGAGGTCTATTGTGGCTGTAATCACCTCCACATCATGTAATGCGAATTGTAGCCCTCGACTTACGATCTCGCCATTGACGGCAACACATGAACAACCATTGAAATAAATCCTTTGGCCGTCGCATCCCCGCAAATTGCTAAACAAATACGCTCCACCGCTCTTGAAGGTGGCGCTCTTGACTAGATCTACTGTGACGAACGCCTTGCGAAGTTCCATGTAACTTCCCGAACCATTAGATATGATTTCAACCCCATCTAGAGCCAAAGGTATATGCCGACTTTGTGGATTCCACAACTCTTCACATATTTCGAAACCAATGCATGTATCCCGGGTAGCGATGACTGCGTCGCCGATAGGAACTGTTGTCTGGTTCGTAATAGCTGTGATCATTCTTGGCAAGTAATAATCTTCTACTTGTCGTTCCTTCGTCCAACATGAGAACCACCTAGACTCCCTATAATTTCCATCTTCGCATAGTAACATCTTTGGTCTTATAAGAAGGATCTTTTTATTAAGAAACGCAACTCGACAGTTATAAGACACATTTCGGTGTTGCACGGGCATGCCCACATCCACCAATATGTCTTTGCATGTTGGAGATTTTAAGAGATCCGCTAGCACTTGCCAACTATGTAAGAATGTGTCAGGTTCATGGAAATGATCTTCGCAGCTGTATCCGCATATTTCCAGCTCGGGGCCCGTGCGGTAAAGAGCACCCATCTCCTTTGCTTCTTGTATCGATTGCAAGATCCTGCTCAAATTACCCTCGAAGTCAAGTGCCCACTGGTTAAGTGTACATACTGCTACTACAACTTTGCGCCCCATTTTTCTTCTTTCTTTTAATTTCTCGTAAATTTATTTGTTCACTACCGGTTTGTACTCACTACAATATTTTTGAGTAAAGTAATCAAAAATGTACAGAAAATAATTCCAATTTACCACTAACAACCAAATTGAATAAATCAAAACATTTTGATTTGAAACTTTTTTGACAGTTGATAGAAATATGATATTGACAGTACATTTTGACATTGACATTTATTCTGTTGATGAACTTCAAATACCGGTACAAAAGTTTACAAAACGTGGTTATTCTATAGTCTTTGATTGACACTATGAAAGCGAGTGGTGCTGTTTGCGGGTAACGAGTGGGTCAAGGGTTTACAATGTAGCTATATAGTTATGTTAATTAACTAAATCCAATTTCAAGTATGTAACGAGATTAAGGATCAAGTATAACAAGGATGACGATATTATTTTTAAATATTTGCTGCAATTAATCATTCTAGTTACTTAAACTATATATTAACATACATTATTCAGCCAACTTGTTTGTGTTAAATTAGAAGAAGTTGAACAAAATGAAGATGCAACTGATGTACTTGTTGAGAAGGCCAAAATACGTAATTCACCGGCTTCAGAAAATTGGAGAGCGTTGCTTACTCGTAAACCTGACTTCGTGTAACCCGGTGTCTGCGGCTCTCCAGTTATTGGATTAAATGTTCCACATCGAGTTTTTGCTAATAAACAAGAAGTAACATTTGTGTAGAATCGAACATTGTCACTATCAACGGTTATATTTACGCCAGTTCTTGCTTCTCTTGTACATTGCGTAATCTAAAATATAAAAACATAATTGTTGCAAATGTACATATGGCAAATTTTAAATATGAAATACATTAAAAATAAATTATGATTTTGGTAGAATATCTCCTGTTTCGTCCGGGTACCTACTGGTTACTCACCAAATTTATTGAATTTGTTCTCCGTAAACATCGCACGAAGTCGCAGTACCCCATATAACATCCTGATGGTTGAACGTTTAATGCTGATGTTGATAGTGCCTGGAATATCGTTGACATCAAAACTATAATTTTTACAAGTAGCCCACTACTTTTACTAGGTATTGTATGAAACAAAAATTTATGTTTTTGTAAACATTTATTTAAATTTTATTCGTCTTATAATTTATTTACCATAACAGCCGTAGCACAACTAGCATATGATGTATTTGTAAAATATTGCACAGCACAAACACTCAAGGCACTCAACTCCTGCGGCCCCTAGAACAAACGTAAATACTTTACAGAAACTAGGCGAAGTAAACATAGACGGCATAGACCCATGGGATTGAGTTAATGACCCATTATCCCACCATCACACCTAACTATCGGTTCTTCTCTCTCAATATATGAAATCTCAATGATGAATTTTTAAAGTCTATCAATATTCTAAATGATTATTAACATTCACATCATTGGTAGCCTTCGGACATAGCATTGCATTTTAGCGGACATTTTTATCTAAATTCTATTAATCAATATTATCCAGAATTTTATACTTATTACGAACTGCAAACAGTGAGGGCTTCGGAACTCTCTCAATATAATATACACCAGAAAACAAAGTTTTCAATGAATAAGAAATGTTTCGGAGACAAAAACATCCTAATAATACCTCAGCCATTGAAGTCACTCGAGAAAAACATGTAATGCAAGCATCTCTCACTGTTACATTCGTAGGTTGAGCTGTACTGCATACGAGGTTAAGTAAATATTGTAATTGAGCCCTGTAATGTAACAAGAAAATTAAAAAAGAAATGTCACATTAATCTAATAATTCAACGAGTAGGTAATTATCTAGCCAATTAAGACTTGCCCATTGGACGGACAAAGAGCAGCAAGTTTTTGTGTTTTCCATTGCAGTATTTTGTTTTTGACGTCACTTAAATCAAATATACCGTTGGATGCAGCGCCAACCTGTAAGAAAATTGTACCTAATGAACGTAAAATTTGTCAACGGATTGTATTAAATTTGTTACTTGCTCTATAATGTATAATTTCAGTGTTAGTTAGTTTTTAAGGTATTACATATTAAGTACCTACATTTTCTCAATTTGTGAATCGATAATGAATATATTAAAGTAGTAAAAGACGTAAATTAAATAATGTAATATATCTAACCTCACTAAAATTTACCAAATTTAGATTCTTCCATTGCAAAATATTTTTATGAATCTCATTTAAGTTTATAAATGTACCATATGTCACGATCTGTTGAAAACAATAGACTGGAAAAATATTAATATGAAAAAGGCAGAAAAATGTTTATTAAAAATAATAATATGTTATACTTACGAGGAGCATGAAAATAAAACCATATTCAATTTTCTTCATTATATTAGAAGATTAAGTAAAACAAAATACCATACTATAACAAACAATATAACATGCACGTTAATTTCAAAGGCTTAAAATTTATAAACTAGTGCAACCAGTAACTATAGTAAAAGTAAACGAGTTGTGAAACATACAGTATGATTTATCAGAATAAAAAACCTCCGACTTTACCGCACAGGGGTTCTGTATATTGATTCGTTAATAAATATAATCAACGAATTATTAAGTTAATATAAAATAATTATTTTACTCTAAAAATATTATCGGCTTTCAACTTATGAAAATTTTAATTATAATTTTACGTGTAATATAATTCATTATAAATGTACCCTTGTCTGTAATTTAATAAATAATGTTTCTATCCAATTATTTAATGTTTATGGTATCAAAGAATATAAACATAAAGGCTGGATGGTATAACAAGTAGAAACAAAATACGAGCATAGCAAAATTTACGGGTCAAAGAACAAGAATATGTTCGACTGGGTTGGTACCACCGTCACACTTATTTGTGCCATGATACACTCCGCTGGTATTTCAGTGGAAGGTTGTCATGTTGGCTGCATACGCGGAACACGAGACTTTCGATCTATGTCCTCAGAAATAGCACTGGATCTGTGGCTACGGAGGTCATGGACTGCAGTAGCTACAATATTACCAGCTTACAATCAGGTAGCCTGCAATTCGTATGCTACTTCATAACATAAAAAGAAAGAAACCAAATGGATAATAAACAAAATTCTTTAAATTAATCTTTGCTTTCCAAGTTATAATTTTAAAATCCTAATGCTTCATTTTTGGGAGGTGCAATATTTATAATTGTAATAAAGCTAACTGAAATCTATGAATTGATTTGTAACGAATTTCCGTATCTTTGGGATACATGTTTGTATAATTTGTTTTATTTATAGTCAACACTGTTATAAATACGGAACCCAAAATATATTAAATTGTATCATTATCACTGTATATTGTGCTATTTAACACTTCTCTTTTGCATTCAGCAAACCGTGAAGATGTGAGAGTTTTAACAATAAAATGAATAGATACTGTTCAAGTCATAGATGGCGAACTTTTTTACATTTTTTATTATTAGTTTTCATTTAATATATTTAGTTATATTGGCGTACCAAATTTTATAAAAACAGGTGAAATTATGAGAACTAATCCAGAGTATTCGTAAAAGAGAATGACGTTCGGTTTAGGTAACAAAATATTAGTTTTATGCAGTCAAAATTGGAGTCATTGAACTAAAACCCTTCCTTAAATGTCTTTGCAACGTAAACCTATATTTCCATGTGGGTATATTGTAACGTTTAACATATTTATGAGTCACTATATTGCCTTCTAGTGACTTAGATATACTCGTATATCTACATACGAGTATTATAATATAAGACAAAGACCCTCTGCCCAAGTATGTTTGTCTTAACGCCATAAACTCAAAAATTGAGAATCGACTTCTTTGCGGTTTTACCAATGAGCGGAGTGATTCGCGAGGAGAGCTTAGTTATATAGTTCTTTAAGGCTTTATTGAAAAATGGATTAAATATGACAATGGTTATTAAATGATGTCGGAAAAATCATAAGCCATTGGCGGTACCTACTTCATAATGGGCGAGTCAAGTGGAAGTAGAGTGTAAAGATCGTCCATGTGTTGTGTTTTATATTTGATCGCCTCGCTTTATTTTAAACAATGGCGCGGCACATGAATCAAAATTATTCGGCGCAACATCTCGAACATCTCTTTTAACTCGCAAGTGCATCATCCGAGGATGTAGTGCTATCATAAGATCAGCCTAACGATTGTTTCTTATCTGTGTCACTTTGGATTACAATTATTTGGTTTATCTGTAGTGCAGATGTGTCACGAGGGGTGCGATAAAGAACGAATGAGAAAAAGAATGATAATATTTTATCAAGTGCAATGACAAGGTGGAGCGAACGGCGAATGTATAAGTTTAGTGATAATATCGCATATCGATAGACATACTAAACGTTTGTTCGAATTAGATTTAAATCAAGTTGAAACTGTCTGTGAGCTGTGGACAATTAGTCAATTACTTTCTAATTTATTTTCATTTAATTTTTATTTTCTATCTTATGATGATTGAAGGAAAAGCAAACGAATTACCCGACATTCAGGTCTTTCAAACAGTAATCAAATACTGTTTATTCATCATTGTTGTGCCGGTATTTTCATTCTTTATTGCTAAAATTGTATTATTCGATGGTATCTTCGGATTGCAACCCGTTCCTAGCAGCGTTTACTCTGCTGTAGTTGCCGTAATAGTCTTACATGTTACTTTGGGACTGTATATCTATAAAGCGTACAGTGAAGCGGACAGGACTCCGGCTAAACCTGTAAAGAAGGATTAATTATATATAAGACCTCGATATAAAACAACGACTGACGAAATGGACACCAATTATCTGAAAGGAGAACTACTGCAAGTTCATACTAAAAACTCCGAAATATTTGAAGGTCGATTTTACAGTATCACTAAGGACAAATCGAAGATATCACTTTACAATGTGAAAGAATTGCCTGAAGGTATTGAAAATGAGGGTGTGTGTCACTACTATAATTCTGAAGTTACTGATATTGTGAAGCTAGCTGACCCTAATCCCACATTGTGCTTGAAGATAACACAGAAGGAATGTGAGAATATAATTGTAATGTGCAAAAAATATTGTTATATCAACCAGGTGGATAGCACTTTTCACAAGGCAATGGCAGATTTGAATTCTTACCGCTACATTGGGATAAGTACTGATGGAGCTAATATGGGTCGCAAATGTAAAATTCCTTTTTTGGTTCTATCCACTCCAAGCCAAATCTATATATTTGATATTCACACAATGGATTACCATGCATTTGATGCTGGCCTCCAGAAGATGCTGGAAGGTGATCACCCAAAGAAGATTGTCCATGACTGCAGAAAATTATCAGACTGTTTATACCATAAGCACCATATCAAATTAAATTCTATCTTTGATACTCAGGTTGGTGACCTTATAATAACAAAGAATAAGGAGGGCCATTTACCTTTAAAAGTGAAGTCACTGTCTGAATGTTTATGTTATTATATTGGGCTTGATCTCAAAACTATTGATGACAAGCTGGATATTGTGCAGTGTACACAGCGTCCTCTGTCCGTGGATATAAAAGAAGCTCTTGCAAAGAACATTGGATATCTCCATCGCCTTTCTGATTTCATCCATGAACAACTAGTGCTGCCTTTTGTGAGAGGGGTGGAATGTTACGTAGAAAGTCTTCGGAGCTGTGACGACTTCAAAGCTTGGGAGTTATGTGGGAAACTTGATCAGTTACCAAATGATTTCAAGATTGCAATTGATTATTAACATTCCACACAATAAACTTGTAGTATAGGATTTTTTCTTTATTTGCCCTTTTAAGTTTTAAGCTACTTATGACAGAAATTAAACAACATATGTAAAGAATTGTCCATTTGCCAGTTCTGTACCTATAAAAATACAGTTTGTGCCTAATAGTGTTATCAGTGTACTATGTAATGGGTTAAAATATAAATTTCTAAATATAAGTTCAAAATCCATAATTCTCATAATGTAGTGAACATAAAATAATTAAGTATATGCTGGAGTAGTGATGTTCTTTGAGGCGTTCAAACTATGTCCTCAAAGGTAGCACCGCATCTGTAATTACAGATGTAATGGGCTGCAGTGGCTACTTACCAGCAGGTGGACTGCAAGCCCTACACAAGTATTACACTACTACAGCAGTACAATTCAGAGTGCTACAAAGAGCGGCGGCCACAGACTGCTTTCGTTATTCCGGCAGTAATTAGTATTGATGATGTATATGCCTATTTTAGATGTTTTATATTAATGAGGAAAGTAGTATATCAAAATAAATTATTTTAGATGTTGATCTTGATGTGTAGGAGATTAAATTCACATGTTTCAAAATTCATGAAACGTTGACAATTTCGTGTCGTTCATTTGGGGAAGCGTGGTCACGGTGTTGAACATTTATAAAACACAAAGCGTGGGAAGTGTAGGTCTGCATTAGCTTCGCTTCTTCAAGTCAAGGGGCCATCAGTCGGCCGGTCGCGACGTTTAGCAGTGACCATTCACAAATACATTAATATTTTCTTAAAGGTTTTAAGTGTGACAAAATAGTATTGATACAAAGTTATATTTAATAAACATATGAGTAAGTGCGCAATACTAAAAATAATAATAACGACTTGAACGATGTTTTATAGTATGCGCTAAATATTTACGGTTACGAAAAAAACGAGTATATAGGAATCGAAAGACTTCCTGTGACTGTGGTACATGTCCACGTCCTCACTGATGTTTTAAGAATTATATACTCCAGTATGTTATAGTTCGCAGCCGTAAAGTTATTTCACGCACATCTGTCTCTTCAGGCGATCAATAGGCTAATTTCTAACTCGCTTTGGTACGCAATGTAACGCTTGGCTCTAAAATTAAGATTTTATATCTCGTAGGAATTAAGATTAGGAATTAGGAATTAAGATT
This sequence comes from Choaspes benjaminii, assembly GCA_018248235.1. Taxonomy (NCBI): domain Eukaryota; kingdom Metazoa; phylum Arthropoda; class Insecta; order Lepidoptera; family Hesperiidae; genus Choaspes; species Choaspes benjaminii. Next base: position 8,415 of record DWIE01000376.1, read on the forward strand.
AACTATTTTGTGAGGTGGTTTACAATAGTTGAAATATATGGAAAAGGTACTTACACGTTGGGTTGGTTTGATGCTTTCATATAAGCTTTTGTGAAATTAGAGATTTTGCCGAAATAAATTATTTTTTATGCTTAACCACTTTGTTTTTCAATAATAAATAAGACGTGTAATGAAAGACTTAACATTAAAACAGGCTTAATTTATTATTTAACATAGAAATATACAATTATTTAGATTTCAATAATAAATTTGGGTAGAAGGCAAGCCCTTCCATAGATTCATCGCGGCAGGCTAATCCGAGACGTTCCGTTGTGAAGAGGCGCTCACGTGCGAGAAGGATAGAAACATTACCAATTTGTGATAATTTAAGAGGTGTAAGGGAACCATGTTCTTCCAGCAAATCTGAGGTTGCTTTCGCTACTTCGTTATCACTATGAGTATTCAGTTGTAGAACACATGCACCACTTGGAAATCTTCTCAATGACATAGGCGATTCAATTGTAGGTAATAATTTGCAAGCATTCAGTAGGTCTTCAGGAGAAATTAGCTCCAAACCTCTAGCTCTATTCACTCTGCACCATACATCGGCTAATGACATTATGCCACCACAGTCCACTAAAACAGCAACCATCATATCTGAAACTTGTCCTGCTAAAACACTATAATATGCAGAATCTGACCGAAATGCATCTCTTGTGACAGGGTCATCTATGCCTAAGCTCATTAGGTATGATTTAAATCTTACTGTATCATCTTCTGAGATGTCACCTTGCTTTTCTCTTATTTTTGAAGCTATTGTTTTTGATATAGCCACCATATCTTTTGCTTTTTCCATTAGTTTTTTTAAATCTTGGAACGCTACACTGATGCTTTCATCTGTAGCTCTTTGTTGTTCCTCTATACTTCTTTCTATACCAACAATTCCCGAACGAATTTTTGAGTTGACTGGAGTAATAAGGGGTCTTGGGGAGCCATAAGGGCTTGATGCATAACATGAGGAGTATGATGTCCCGGCTTGCTCCCAAGCTTTTGCTGCTACCGCATCAGTCAAAGCTTTGTAGAAGAAAGAGTCTATGCCATCTTTGAATGAGAACTTTATGAAGTGGTTAGGACTAATTACTGAAGGTCCAGGTCTTTTACCTGGTAAGGAAGGACCCAGGTGTAAAATAATACGTTTAGGTTTACCAAGGCTAAATACTCCACCACTCTCTTCTTCTATGCAAAATACATAGAGTAAATGAAGAGACAAACATATCATTCCTCTAGGAATGTCGCCTGGCTTTCCCCATAGAATCCTGTGTGTCGTAAGTACAACCTCACCATCAACATACTGAGTCTTGTCATCTCCATCATATAATTTTACGCCTTTATCGCGTTTTAAATATATTTCACCATCAAATAGACGAGCTTCCATATATTCAAATCTATCCATGTTTCACAAATTATATTTTCTTTTAATTGCAATGCTAGTCTTTTTACCTATCTAATTGTAAGTTAATAAAAAAGTATGACTAAAATTATTTTATAGGATCTTCTCATTAATTTTCCACTACATCACATAATAAAAAAATATTTTACAAATTATTTTCAGAAATAAAATAAACTTGTAAATACTGTCAATGTCATTGTTTTCTTAAATTTCTTCGTCTGCGATTTGTGGTTATTAAGTCTATTTATTTTTAACTAACCATATAAAAATGTAAATGACATACATTTTGAATAAAATTCAGACGTACGTAACTGTTGATAAATATTTACATTAACTTCTGACATAATCGGAACACAGTGGTAGTATTTTCTCTAATAATCCTATTTATTAATAATATGTAATTTGATAATCTTATGATACGAAATCATATACCATACACAAGATTGTGTTCAACAGTGTTTACATGACCATACCATTATTATTGATTAAATGATTTATATTTAAAATTCAATAGATGTCCCATATATAAGTACCTACATTACAAAGGATTTAAAAAAATCATGTTTGTATGTTATTGTATATGGCAACTATTTGTTGGTAAAATATTTAGCTGCTCTGTGCCAAATCAATTGTCATTGTCATCTATTGTCATTGTCTGTGACGTGACCGCGAAATGAAATGAAAGGAATAAAAACGAAAGGGTAACCTGCAATTATTTTATATTAGATACCGGAGTTACTTTTACTTGATACAGCCTTGACAGACAGTGTAAAGAGGACGTTTTGGAATTCAGATTTTAAAAATTTAATAAAATGTCAGAATCTCGGGAGTCTTTACTCCAACAAATTAAAGAACAAGGCGATCTCGTGAGGAAGTTAAAAGCTGCAAAGGAATCTAACGAAAAGGATAAGGGATCCCTAAAATGCAGTCCAGATCTACAAAAAATTAATTTGCACTTATTAAAATTCAGCTACATTGGTGGCTTTGTACCCAATAAATGTGATACCGATATGATTCGGAACCTAAGTAATAATCTAGATCTAGATTTTAATAAATATCCCTACTTGAAGAGGTGGTGGCACCATATGCGGAGTTTCAGTGACTCTGAAATTTCTTCATTTCCTTTGGCTAGTTCAACTGAAGCCCCATTACTTATGATGAAATGCAATCATTATGATGACCAGGTTTGTGGCTTAAAGTGTACATAGTCGTTTATTTTATTTACTGCTATTATTTTGGGTTGCATATGGTTTGTAGGTATTTAAGTCTTATATACCTTTTTCTCATAAATAATAGTTAACATTATTTTTTGTCCCATAATGTGTCTGATTGTATAGAAATGTTGTACTGGTAAAATGTCAGAAACAGTACAGTCTTAAAAAAATAATGCAAGTCATAAAAACAGTGAATACTTTATTGTTACTCAATGGTGTGAAATGTTAATGTATTAACAAAATAAATAGATATTCAAATATGTAAAATAATAATTGAAAATGTACCAAAATAAATTATGCCACACCATGGAACTGAACACTGCCACATCTAATACATTTTGGTAATAAAATCTGTTAGATATTAATAAACTCGTAGATTTATATTTAGAATCTGTCCAAATATATTTATTTGCTTGTTATGTAGTGGTTTATTTCAGCTTTTATTTCAAACAAAATGTTTTGTCTGATGCTTCTTTTGCACCTGGGTGAGAGAAGGTAATCTAAAGTAGGTTGCTGTAGCATTGTTCATCTAGATTCCATTGAAATGTCTTAGTTGCAAATACATACTATTCTATCTAAATAACACATTTTTGTCTATGCTTTATCTTGGTCACAGTACAATCCAAATTAAAATGAAATAGTTTGAGTTGAATCTCCTCATATGGTTGCCTTGTCACTTCAACGTAATAAAACTGTTGCAAGAAATAACTTAGATATTAATGTAAAACACTCTACCTTTTTATTTAATATCTTCTCAATTGATTAATGTTCTATTTTTTGATAGTTATAAACATCAGTCTGTTGGTGACAAGGAACCATATTGAAGAAAATTCAACTTAAATTTGGCAATTATTAGTCAAGCATGTTGCACAAATTGCTCAGATTTGTAGAAAACCGTGCAATTATATTGCACAATGTGGTTTACAATAATTGCCACACCAAAGGTATTACTACAACATCTATCAGTAAGATTCAAGAACAGGTGTCGAAATTACTTGCCCTGAAAGCTGAGTTGGGAACAGAAGATGCGGGTCCTCAGAAGTTCACTCTCAAAACTCCAAAGGGTACACGAGATTACAACCCTCAGCAAATGACTATAAGAAACAATGTGTTGGATAAAATTATCAATATATTTAAAAGACACGGTGCAGAGTGCATTGATACTCCTGTATTTGAGTTGAAGGAAGTCTTAACAGGAAAGTATGGTGAGGATTCTAAACTCATCTATGATTTGAAGGACCAAGGTGGTGAAATTCTTTCCTTAAGATATGATTTGACTGTGCCCTTGGCACGGTACTTGGCGATGAGCAAAATAAATACCTTAAAACGATATCATATTGCTAAAGTATACAGAAGAGACAATCCAGCGATGACTCGAGGGAGATACAGGGAATTTTATCAATGTGATTTCGATATAGCTGGCCAATATGATTTAATGGTACCAGATTCAGAGTGCTTAAAAGTGGTTACGGAAATTCTCGATGCTCTAGACATTGGTAAGTATGTGCTGAAAGTGAACCATAGGAGACTACTTGACGGAATGTTTGAAGCATGCGGCGTACCCGCCGATCAGTTCCGCTCCACTTGTTCAACTGTCGACAAACTGGACAAGATGCCTTGGGAAGAAGTTAGAACAGAAATGATCAACGAAAAAGGGGTATCGCCAGAGGCAGCAGACAGGATAGGCGAATACGTTCGTCTCAATGGCGGAATAGAGCTCGCAGACCAGCTACTAAAAGATGAAAAATTATCAAAGTCTAAAAGTGCAGTCGAAGGTCTAGAAGGCATGAAAATATTGTTGAATTATTGCAACATCCTTGGAATCAAAGATAGAATATTGTTTGACCTGAGCTTAGCTAGAGGCTTAGATTATTATACAGGCGTTATTTATGAAGCTGTTTTAAAAGAACCAATAAAAATCGGCAACGAAGAACAGACTGTTGGATCTATCGCTGGTGGGGGCAGATATGACAATCTCGTTGGAATGTTTGACTCTAAAAATAAACAGGTACCATGTGTAGGCGTGAGCATAGGCGTGGAACGCGTATTCTCCGTTCTGGAGGCGAAGCTGGCGGCGGGCGAGCTGCGCGTGCGCACGGCGGACGTGGACGTGTACGTGGCGTCCGCGCAGAAGAACTTCCTCGAAGAACGAATGAAGATCTGCGCCGAGCTTTGGAACGCGGGAATTAAGACCGAGCAGTCATACAAAAAGAACCCCAAGATGCTGAACCAACTGCAGCATTGCGAAGAGAACGGTATTCCTTTAGCTGTTGTTCTCGGGGAATCAGAATTAAAACGTGGTGTAGTGAAGGTAAGAGATATCACCACTAGAGAGGAGCACGAATTACCGCGAGAGAATCTTGTGCAGGAGTTAAAGTCTCGGATTGCCTTATTAAGCGTTAAAGAGATGAATGGTTCAGCTTAGACTATGTCTTCCGTGAGCGACCAATGTGACCGTTAGAGGCGATAAACGCGAAACGTTATGGACATCCTGAATCAAGGAACGTCCTGATTAGTTTCTACAAAAACTATTTTTGGATGTGTGTATCGTTTCGACATGTCATACATCGCTCACCCGGTATAATACTAATTTACAATATTTTGAGGTTCCTCATCATGTACAAATCCAATTTAATTATGACGTTACGTTAATGTATACGAGTACCCGACGCATCCATATTGCAATAAAATTGTAATAAACATCTAAAAATATGACAAATTTAAATATCGTTTTTGAAAGTCTTTTGTCTTCTTTTATTTGAATTTGAATTTATAAATATGGTCAGTCTTGAACATCAATTTTAACTGCTAATATTGCAGGGATATGGCAAAGGCCGCGATATCATAATCTCACTTGGGTCAATACAATATTCATTATATTGACCTTATTCACAATTTCGTATTTCATGAGTAGATAAATCCATCATATTGATTGAAAGGCCAAAAAACTTTGACAGAAATCCATGCAATTATAATATAATGTGACGAGATTATAATATCACGATTTTATGGGTCAATAAACCTACCAAATATGTAACAACTGATTTGACCTGTTGTACATTCAATCTAATAATATTTAATTAATTACAAAACAAACTTAAATCAACTACATCTGCAAAGGGTAACTAATTAGTTTCTTTCAGTGCACATGCACTTCATATTTGCATTTCTTATGATTACTTCGTTATTTATAATGATTATTAAGATGTGTATTTACTGTGTGATAATTATTTGCATATTGTTTTATAATTGTATGATGCTATTTCCATTTTAGTTTTTGATTGAAATTGAAACCTGATAATACGTCAACAGTAAGATTAGCTTACAGCATTGCATTACCATTTTCGGTAAATTAATGTAAAAGAACTAACATGAGAAGTTGACCACTTCTATACTATGTTTTAACAAATATATAAAAGCATTTTTAATCCAGTCACCACAGAGGTTATTCAATATACTGTGAAAAAGTTCAATTATGTGTGTTACAAATTTACCACTCAACCAGTGTTATTTTAAAAATAAAACCCATCACTTGTTCGTAAAACAAATATTGCTTACAATAAACACCTGATAACTTTAATATGACAACAAGAATGGTATACTAGCTACCAGTGCTACTTTTTTAGAATTTCTTCTTCGAGTACACTTTCTATGGTAGATAATACATAGGGATATAATTTCGCAAAAAGTCTACGACAGTGATGCATATGAAAGTGAAGGAGTACTTATTATAGAGAAATTTAATTGAAACTTACGTGTGTAAACAGATACAAATGGAAATATTAGCTTTTTAATCATAAGTTCTTGTTATGTAAACCTGTTTTCTATTCTGTAGTAATTTATAGTAGTTTGGATAAACAATTGTAATTTCCAAAATTTTCAAATGTAGTGTTAAAGGATAATAATTTATACCGTTTTTTACTTGCTTGTTCTCTTGTTCGAACACGATTGTGTGTATATATGTTTTATATTTGAATAAATGATCTTTTTTATATGTGTTATTTATTTTATACATAACTATTCATTATTAGCTGTTACCAGCGACTTGTCTACATTTTGCACTTGTCTTTTTATTTTGTTTACTAATCCATAAAAAAACATTAGACTTGCACACAACAATACACGAAAGATTTATTACAATTGGATGAATAATAAGATTCATTTTCATTTTATAATAAAAAGCAACAACACAATGTATGCCTTTATTTACCAGAAGGTGTAGGCAGGGGTGAACATCACCCACGTTTCGCCAGTTATGTTTATGTGCAATGTAAATAGGCGGCGAAAAAATCTAATTCCGGACTACTACTGAGATATTTTTGGTCAGAAAAACCCAATGGCACTTTGCCTTACCGCGAATCGAACCCAGAATCTCTTGGGCGGCAGTCGCACCTGTGACCATTGATCTAACGAGGCAGTTTTAAATTAAACTATTAGGATAAATCAATACATTTCCAAAGATTCCGTGTTCCAGTCGGTAATGGGGCTGGTCTAGGAAACATGGTGGTTACGTTTTTTACTATGTATACCATACCAAAAACTTAAATCACAACTTATAAGAGATGTTTCACAGCAGAAATAGGAGAGGTGGTGGTACTCCTGCTGGCGGAAATGGATAGTGTTCTACCATCTACGACAGATTAAGTATCTATATATACTTGAAGCGAAAACTTTGTAACCCCTTTTTAAGAAAATTATGTGTACTTAAGGGTGTGAATCTTGGCCCAGTTTTTTTTTTTTATTTATAGAATAAAGGGGGCAAACAGGCAGACGGCTCACGTGATGGTAAGTGATTACCGTCGCCTATGGACATTTGCA
>DWIE01000377.1:0-15854 GCA_018248235.1 Choaspes benjaminii
ACAGGTTCCTGATACACTGTAGGTGAGCACTAAGGAAGGATTTTTGGCCATTCAAACCCTAAAAGCGATGAAAAACGGGATGAAACTGTCAATACCGCTAGCGAAGCCGTGGGCAATGCGCTCATTGCTTATATGACCTGCAAAAGTAAATCATTATTTGTTAATCAAACAAAGCATCTTTGAATATATCCGAATACAGTAACGAATTATATAATAAACATAGTCAAAATTGTACAATAACATACGTATGCTATAATATTACCGATGGATTAATGTTGTTACAATATAAACTTAAGTGATAGTGGGTTAGAGGTCATTGAGCCGGGTGTTATTGTCAGTCGGTACCCACCGTCGGTTCACGCGTCACGCGTTCACATAGAACTAAACATGCGTTTATTTATCATATCCGTGTTGCTGTACGTTAACTGCGATACACAAGCCAGTGATTACGAGAGACAACGCGCGGAACTACTCAGAGAGGAATCCCTGCTATCGCTGGGTGGAAAAAATGCGCTGACAGATAAAGAAACAATAGTCAACAACTGCCTGATGCAACACAAGTTCACCGAAGTCGACTACGGCTTTGATAACCCCCAGTACTTCAACTTCTCGCACCATTATTTCACTTACAAACACAATATTCGGAAGTCCAAAGTGTTTAAGATAATTCAGGACATGCCTAAGGGAGCCGCGTTGCACGTACACGACATGGCGCTGATGGGGCCTGATTATATCGTCAACATCACGTACATGGATAATCTTTACGTATGTTTCGATAACAACTTGCAGCTAAAGTTCTCATTGAAATCACCGCAAGCCACATGCGAGAATAAATGGCAATTGATGAGTGACGCACGAAGTTCCTCTAAAAATGTCACCGCTTTCGATATTGAGCTGAGGAAATACTTCACTATGGTTGTGAACGATCCAGACGCGGTCTATCCTAGCATAAAGGAAACGTGGACAGTTTTTATGAATTATTTCATTCGAATCGCCCCTCTCTTATCCTACAGACCGGTTTGGGAGCAATACTTCTATGACGCATTGAAAAAATTCCGAGAGGACAATGTAATGTATGTAGAAGTGAGAAGCGTCCTGCCTGTACTTTATGAATTAGATGGTACGGCTTATGATCCTTTGATTACCGCGAAGAGTTACGAGAAAACGATAAATAAGTTTGTTAAAGATCACCCAGACTTCGTCGGAGCTAAATTGATTTACGCACCGCCCAGAAAGGTGAACAGAGAACAGCTGGATGAATATTTGAAATTAGCTCATAGGATACAAAAGGCAATTCCAGACACTTTCGCCGGATTCGATCTAGTCGGCCAGGAAGATTTGGGGAATCCTCTTATAGAATTCGCAACGCAGTTGAGTGCTGATAAAAATCTTACTTATTTCTTCCACGCGGGTGAAACTAATTGGTTCGGAACTCAAACTGATGAGAATTTAGTGGACGCGATTCTTCTAGGAGCTAAACGTTTAGGGCACGCATATGCGTTGGTTAAACATCCCTTGTTAATTAACGCTGTGAAGGATAATAATATAGCGTTGGAAGTGAATGTGTTATCAAACACCGTATTATCCCTGGTGCGTGACATTCGGAACCATCCCCTAAATGTTTTTCTTGCGTATGGCTTGCCGGTGGTTCTCTCTAGTGACGACCCGGGTATATGGGAAGCGGATCCGTTATCCGAAGATTTTTATGTAGCATTCGTAGGAGTGGCCAGTCGTTTGTCCGACTTGAGGCTTTTGAAGCAGTTAGCAGTTAATTCTTTGAAATACAGCGCGTTGGATAAACAAGGGAAGACGGTTGCTTTTAATATGTTTAAAGCTCGTTGGAATAAATTCATTGACAATTTTGATTGTACAAAATATTAGTACATGAGTTCACAGCTGTTATAATAATGTTCATATGGTGTCCAGTGATATCATGTATATATTAATACGTGAAGCGAAAACACCTCTTTTTTAAACAGACATAGGAGTGTGAAATTTGACCCAGTTAAAGTTCATATGGAGAAGGAGTGCAGAGAACTAATATTTTTATGTAATAAGCACTAGAAATACATTAAATTGTTTAACAAAACATTACACGCACTATCGCGTGTGACACACACACATATATAACTATGTATACTCTTTTGTTTTTACAAAAAAAGGTCGAGTTTCAATTGCTATACGACCTCTAGTAAATTATTTTATTATTACAACATAAATAATAACTAAAAAAGAACTAAAAAAACACGCTAGAAATCGTTAACCTTGGTGATTTTGAGCAAAACAATGGAACAAAATTATTAAATGATTGTATTATCATCGGTCGGTGACAAGTGTACAAATGTGAGTTCAGACTTCGTCACATACATATCTCTGTGTGTGTGTGTGTGTGTGTGTGTGTGTGTGTGTGTAACAGGTGAAGTTAATAATAAGAGCGTGTTAAAAATTAAATGTTTAATGCATAATTATAAGGTAATATTAAAATATAAAACAAATCGCAATGCATTTTTATGAACAGTAAGTTCGTTTGATAGATAATTCTTTTTTTTTCTTTATTATATAAGTACACCACAGAAGAAAATTACAACTACACGAAGACAAACAGACAACACAGGTAACATACAAAAGGCGGTCTTATCGCTAAAGAAGTGATCTCTTCCAGAGACTACGGAGACGGACGGACGGGGATGGAATATGTAAATATATTTATCTATTATAATTTATATTTTACGAGTTTTTCTCTGAGAATGCGTCCACAGATGATAAGGCTCATCATTATCCAACTGTATGTAACAGATGTGGTTATAATAAATGGGTGTTAAAATGGAATGGTCGTGACATAATTATAAGGTAATATTATGGAAAATAAATAAATATAAAATATAAAACAAATCACAATATATTTTAATGAACAGTAAGTTAGCTTTGTATATTATTTATGTAAATATATTTATCTAATTTATAATTTACGAGCTTTTCTCCGAAACCTCGTCCGCAGTTTATATGGTCTATCATTTCATTATTAATAGTAATAATTGATACTATGAATTATATTAATATTTATTTTTAAATAATAAAGCGAATATCTTTCTACGCATTCCACGACGTTTAAAGTACTTGCGTGGATTGACATGAGCAATGATCAGAAAACGTCGTAGGTGATTGGTGTGGTAGAAGTTGCATTCGAACACGCGAAAGTATTCATACTTTTCTAACCTTTCCATTAACTAGGCTGACACAAAATTGTGTAGCTTGGTTAAGCTAGGTTATTATTTTACTTATGAAGTGTCACACAGGCTTGCAGTCTACCTGCTGGTGAGTAGCCACTGCAGCTCATGATATCTGTAACGACAATTACGGTGCTGTTTAAGGACATAAATGGAATGATCGTTCTGCGTGTGCTGGCTATTACACCCTTATAGCGAAACAAGTGGTATACGCCACTATTTCACGGCAATTATATATGTGACAGTGGTACCGACTCAGTCGAACATATTCATGTTCTACCACCGGTAAGGCATCCCTATTATGTAACATCTATAGTCATTATTATATTAATTTATTACATACTGCCTCGTTAGCTCAGTGGTTACAAGCGCGGGGTCGTAGTTTCGATTCCCCGTGTCGGCAGTTTTATTTTTTATATTATGAAGCAGCACACGGGCATGCAGTCTACCTGCTGGTAAGTAGCTACTGCAGCCCATGACATCTGTAATCACAGATGCGGTGCTATCCTTGAGGACGTAGATCGAACGCCTCGTGTTCTGCGAATGCTAGCTATCACACCCTTACACCGAAACACAAGTAGTGCGAATACTACTGTTTCACGGCAAAAATATGGGTGACGGTGGTACCGACCCAGTCGAACATATTTATGTTCTACCACCCGCAAAAGTGCTATTGGGTTTTATGACTACAAAAATCCCAGTTAGTAGCCCGGAATTTGGAAACGCCCGGTAAATGGCAATACGCTCATCAGCTATTAACATGGGACTTAAAAACGTGAAACTTGGGTGATGATCGCCTCTGCCTACCCCTTCGAGTAAACATAGACGTGAGATATGTTCTTATTACATAAGTACACGCTAGTCTGGTCTCCATGTTAAAGTTTATCGTCATCTAAATTGATAAGGTCCGCGTCAATTATTCAAATTATTGTTAATTTTATCAACTCGTACGTAGTTATGCTTTTCATTATTATTTTATCTATTTCCTCGAATAAAGGATGCATAATAAACGTGCTATAGACATATGCGTAGGTAGGAAGCATTCTATTATTCTACATTATAACTAATGCTGTGATAAATTCGATTTATGGGTCGGGCAAAGTTTGACAACCTCCGTGTCGCAGATGGTGATGAGACGCTTTGAGAAACGCGAGGAGACATTTTTTTTTATTTTGTTTCGTATCTGGATTAACCTAACGGGTGGTAGAATACGAATATGTTCGACTGGGTCGGTACCACCGTCACACCTATTTGTGCTCTGAAACGGTAGTATTTGCAACACTTGTGTTTCGGTGTAAGCGTGTGATAACCAGCATACGCAGAAAACGAGGCATTCGATCTATGTCCTCAAGACTAGCACCGCATCTGTGGTTACAGATGTCATGGGCTGCAGTAGCTACTTACTAGCAGGTAGAGTGCAAGCCCGTTTGCTTCTTAATAAGATTAAAAACAGGTTAAAATATAACACAAGGTATATTAAAAACTCCTGAAACAACAACCTCTATTTTACATTCATATTTAAAACTGGAAAATAGTTCGTGAAACATGATGGGAGAATTATGCGTGACATTAATGTCATGCAAGATTCAAGTTGGAGTGAACATGAGAATAATCTCTTGTGACGTAACTGAAATGTAATTCCATATTCTCCACTGAATGATTTGTGACGACTAGCGCACATGCATGTCGCGAATATTCAAATAATTTAATATGACGCAGCACACGGGGTTGCAGTCCATCTGGTGGTAGGTGGCAACATATAACATCGGTAACCATAGATGTGGGCTACTTCTGAGGACTTAGATCGGACACCTCCTGTTCTGCATGCTGGCTATCACACCCGAACCAAAACAAATAGTGTGAACACGAATATATCACAGCACAAATAGGTATGACGGTGGTACATGAGTCGGACCAGTCGTAAGTTTATCCAGACACGGAACAAATTAGAATTTGTCTCGCCGCGCGGATGGAACCCGCCACCTCACGTTTTACAGATCGTCTCTTCACCGCCTGCGCCACGGAGGTCTATTTAACACATACGAGTACATAGAGATGGGAGCAGGCACATAAAAACTATGTAAATTCATGTATTGTAACTTATAACTACATACTTCGCTTTCTAGAGACACTTACCTTTCTCAAAGTACGAATGCGAAGGCAGCGTTCCGAAATTTTGCTACTCAAATTTGTTTTTTACTCACTCGCCATAAGGGTGTCTCGTGGGAGGGTTGTTAGTCGACGCTACACGAAGTGGAGTGACACCCTCCAGAGAAGCATTTCCCTCGGCTAACGAACTCATTGTCTGATGAATAATGTAGACTTTTTAGAGATCCGCCCGACAAATTGTCGAATGGTTGAATATGATGATTGTTTTTAAGTAGGAACAAGGAATAATAGTTTCATGTTCTCTGTAGAACATTTTGAAATTTTAACGTATTCAGCTTACTTAGTAATTAAGCGAAGATTTGTACCTTGTCAACTGTCACCTGTGTGCTTTTTTTATTATACTTTCTTAATGAGATAAATATCTAATTCATTACATTTTATATTAATTATCGCATTACTAGCGGTCGCCTAGAGGTCCAAATTCGACTATTTTTATACTGTTAACACAAAACCTAAGAGTATACATATTACATAAGAGACCTGTGTGTCTCACGCGCAGTGGGGTGTAATGTTTTTGTAACCAATTTATTTTAATATATAATGAATAATATATAAAAATGTTAGTTTTCTGCACTCCTTCTAAGCTTTAACTGTGCAAAATTTCACACTCCGTCTACGTAATTTTCTGAAAAAGGAGTACAAAGTTTTCGCTTCACGTATTTATATATAGATAGTTAATTTAAAAATACCTAACTATCCATGTACAATACATATAATAGGAAATATAGTACTTTTCACATTCCTTAGCCTACCAACAGAACATGCTTACCGACAAACGGATGCTAAAGCATAACCCCTTTTTCTCCGGGTTAGGTAATAACAACCTAAAAACCACAATCCAATCTACAGAATCAATTAACTTGGTATAATCCCATCCAGTTCGTTACAATTTTCCCATTGTTTCTAGTACCATTGTACTCTATTGTTGCATATAACGAAATGCACAATGTCAATCAAGCCAGGCCCCTCGAAATTGTACCAACAAGTTCTCATATTGTATTTTTATTATATGGATTCTAGCACGTAACTACCTACTTAAAAATAACAATGGAGATATAAAGGTGTTCATTTAATGCATTTTTTGCACAATACCTTACTTAGGTACCTACTCGTTTTATGGTGGTCCTTAGCTTCGAAACAAAGTTTTTTTAAAATGTAAACTGGAGTAGCAAACGGGCATGCAGTTCACCTGATGTTAAGTGACTACTACAACCGTAACCGAATCAATACAGACCTATAAATCTGTTTGAGGGCTAAGTTGGTCGCCTCATGTATCCAGTGCGTGTCGGCTGCCAAACCCTTCAAGCTGAAACACAACTCATAAGAACTATTTCACAGCAGAAATAGGCAAAATACAGATGATGATACAAATGATGATGATATAAAATACAACCTATTTAAAAGTTTATTCTGCGTATCTTTGAATCTCGACAGTCGAAATTATAGATTTGCTTGATGCACTTGGACATGGTAGAATCACCGGGTGAGCACCACCACGACATATATTTCTCGTTTAAAAGAGGTATCTACCCCTGCCCTCCATAATCAACTCAGCGCACTACGCTCCGCTTACAATTGCTACCATAGATTCTAGATCTATGACATTCATATCATTCCCATAACTACACTAGCGCGATTTGGGTGGGAATTTGAGTTATAATTTTCCGCGTACCGCTGAACACTTTAGAAATTTTCTCCTACATAACGTGCTATTAAGCTCTACCCCCTCTCAGAGAGGTGCCCTTAGGCTGATCGCAGTCACATTTGGCCTTCGTGCTTCTATGCATTCCGATTAATTAAATTCATCACTGCCCAAGACCCTCTGTCTGGTTGAGCATTTTGCTCACTACAAAAAAATCGGTGACGCCGTAAAAGCCAGCAGCAAAGAAAAAAAGAAAGCTAACAGCATTAACACTTCGAAAAAAAAAGCTCTACCCCCATAGAAATAGAATTCTGTCCAATTTACTTACAATTACCAAAACTGGATTAGGGATAGTAGACCTACGTTTATAGAATTTACACATTGTTTCAAAATAATTTCCCAGAAAAAGACCTGTACCAATAATTGTAGCACTTACTTAATTAACGGCTGATTAGAAAAAGGAAACAAAACTAGCATAATTAAATAATTACAGAACATACTGTAGTTTTTGTTTCTTCATGGAAATTAGATCAACAAACGGGCATGCAAACACTACTGTTTTACTGCACAATTAGGTGTGACGGCGGTTCCGACCGTTAGGTCCATAACCGTTAGGTTTTTCTAGACACGAAACAAATTAGAAAAATTATCTCCGCGCGGGAATCGAAGCCGCGACCTCACGTTTCGCAAAGTGGCTCATCGCCGTCTGCGTCACGTCGTCGTAAAACAATTGGCTCAAACCCGAGATACCGTTTTGCAGATAAATTCGTGCACGTTATGAAGGTCAACAAATTTTAAACTATAAAAGATACAAATCGAAGGAATAAGACATTTATTTATTTATAACATATAATTATAAGCTAGAACCTACTTAATTTATATAAATTATACGCAAATACCAGTTATGGAATACTACATGTGATCCATTTTAGAAGTTTCCCCTGTTGGTTAATGACATAAGGAATGGCTGTGACAATTTTGATAAAATTCGGTGAATATTTACTTTTTAATTTTATGTATATAGGTATTAATGAAAATACGCTATTTGATATAAATAAAATAAAAACAGTAACGCCATCTTGTGAATATTTGAAGCACTTGCATTGTTGCTGTTGATTTCTCTACTACTCACTACGCGGCGCTATGTGTTGTACAATTTTGGCAACAAAATAAAAATGGCGGAGCATAATCCAACACCAAGTCGATCACCCAGGTATTTATTACTTTAATTGTATATTTAAATACAGTATAATCAAATTTACAATTTGTTTTAGGTACTATCAACAAATTTTGTAACTCGGAGTGAGTGTGTCTGTTACAACATTTGAGTCATTTCTCAATTTATTCTACAAGTAAATTGAATACTGAAAAATACATCCTATTATTTATAAAAATTAATCACCGACTTGAAAATTACAAACCAAGAAATACACACAAAAGCTAAATAGCAGTTGATTCATATTGAATGTTTGAATGTTAAAAAACAAAAAATAAGCTAAAAAAACGTGAAAAGATGCTTAAGTTTCTTTTACACTGTAGGAGAGCACTAACGAAGGATTTTTGGAAATTTAATCCCTAAATTGGTGCAACCGGGGTTGAAAGATTGTATTGTGTGAGCAAAGCCGTGGGAAATGCGCTATATTTATATATATAAAAGGATAACTGACAAGTCAATGCACAGCCCAAACTACTGGGGCTATGAATGTGAAAATTTGGATATATTAATGTTAAATAAACGAAAAAAAATAAAAATTCCTTTAGATATTTTCCTTACATAATTTTCCAATATACACTTCTATATAACATTTAATGTATTAAAGTTAACCTTATTTATAAATGAAATGGTGAAGACATTTCAACATTTTCAGACAATGCATTTTAATCTAGTCTGATTGACTAAACAGAACCAGTGTGTCTACACTGAACTAAGTTCCACAAATAATTTACTTGTCAAAAATTTTGAAATTCACTCATCCATTTAACCAACAAAATGTATTTCATGAGCATCTCAATTTCAATCTTCTCCAGCGGGAACGGCATCTTCCAGTCTCTTGATATACTTCACTCTCAGCTCGGTGACAGCATCGCCCTTTAGCTGGTCCTGAACAAACCAGCACTGCACCTCCAACTGCACCATTTGTAATGCCCCACGTATCGCGCCGGGTATGAGTGCACAATACTTCAGCCCACTGTTGGGCATCTCCACCCACTCACTCAGTGGGCACTGGTCCCACACTAACGAGAACTCATCGCCGGAGCTACTCCAGCTGGTGACGGTGGGCTGCATGTTTAGGTAAAGCCTAAAAGCCTGCTGAATTTTGTCTGCCGTCTCCCGCATCTCCAAGCATCGGTTGGAAGAGGTCCTCGCTAGGAAGTCCTCAATGAGCCGCACTCCCATGTTGTAGCCGATTCTCTCTAGCTGTTTGTTCACATCATCAGCATTCTCATTCTCTTTTAACATCTGCGATACTAAAGCACCATATGTGAGAGTCAGTAGCTCAGAGTTGACTTTCTTGGCGTCTAACCGTGAAGTCTGTCGAGACATTTCGATATATTCTATTAAAGTTTTAAGACTTTGATTATGATACGTACGATATTGTTAACGAATTGGTTTAATTCAATCAAATGTGAAATTTATTTCTTTCAGTTCGCAACCCACTTATATTATTATGACAGTGACAGTCACCATCATCAATAATGACACTGACTGCAATGGAACTACAGATAGTATATAATGATTGATTTTAATTATATTGTAAAGTTATACTTATTTTAACTCGGTACCATAGTAAAAGTAACGTACCCAACAAACAGTTTTTAAAATAATTCAATGAATGTCATCAGTATCGCTATAAATAGTAAAGGTGCAAAAAGTTTGTTTATATTGTTTACATATTTCTAACGTCATTAATTTCAGTTTTAGCTAAACATAATTTATTTCATTTAATCTTGTATTCATTTCATGCGCCCAGAGTATTATGACACATTTTTTAAGATCAGTGACATTCCTGGCACAGGTGAATTACTTATTCTAATTATAGTATTTATAATCTGCCTTCTTAGTTTGTCATGTCATATGTATTATCTATGGTAATATATGACATTGACATAAATTTGAAACTTGAATTTTGAATTGCTTTTTGAGCTTGACTTTTGTTTTGTTTACATGAAACCCTATGAAGTCTAAAAAACGAGTTATTTTTTGATAAAAGAAGATAAATCATTATGTATTTGGTAATCGAAACTATATATAATACATTTTGTTGAATTCAAGTAATGGAAGACGTGGAAGAGGATTATCGCGACAATTGTTCCGTTGAAGTGTTGCCTTCGGCTGTAAACAATTTAGTATTGGACTATTATAAGAAGTTTGGTAGGAAAAGGGATTTGGAACAGTTCTTTTCGTTGTCTACAGCCCAGAGCGAGATAAGAGATCCCGCTAGCACATTCTGGAGGAGAATGAAAACAGACCACGATTCCTCGGACTCTGGTGAAAAGAGGAGTGATTCTTCAACAGAGTTATGTAGGATTTCAATCAAGTGTTCTATTCCTGAACCCTCGAAGTCGCAGGAAAGGGAACCACATCAGAAGTCTGACTCGGAATCTCCACCCATCATCACAGAAGAAGCAGTTCCTACAAGCTCACAAGACAGTGATAATGAGTCGGCCAAATCTGATGATGTTCAATCACAGAGATCAAATGATGCTACGTTTGACAATTCAATCAACAAGCCACACTCTCCAACAAGCAGCATAAATTCCCAAAGGAAATTGGAGTGGGACTCGTTAGCGGATGTGGGGTATGCTAATGAGAGTGACAGGAAGACCTCAGCTTCCAGTTTAAGTACATTAGAAAGATTAGCTTTGCAGCAACAGTATTCACACAATGACAAACATAATGCTGGATTAGGGCCACCGACAGCACATTCTACACCCTTGGAAGAAAATGAAAATAAAAGTAAAATTAAAAAAGGAGTGATAAAAAAAACCACTAGAATTTATAACAAAGACGTTGATCTTGTTGAACTGAATGTACCACACACTTCAAATACAAATCTCCCACAGGCTATCAGTGTAAACTTAAGCAAACACATATCCTTCAATGTAGAGAAAAATGGTGAAGTAAACATAGACAATATGAGAAAAAATATATCCGTTTCTCCTGAAAAAAATGATGATTGTGACAGACATGTTCAAGAAAAGTTTGATAAAGAAATTCAAACTACCATGGTGCAAAATAAGGACAAATCAACTAGTTCCATTGACACTGCTGGGAATGTTAACCTCGGTTCACAGAGATTACCTGTTGTAATAAGTTTAAACACACTGAGGAACAGAAATAGGAAAAATAAATACAGAATAGCAAGGAGGAAATTACGAAACAAAAAGAAGTTGAGAGTTGATACAGCAAATGTGCCGCAGGAGAAGTCAGCAGAGCAATTATCAGAGGCTGAAAGTTTTGAATACATGCCTGGACATATTTATAACCAGAACCATTTAAAAATAAATCAGGAGAGACAAGCAGCTGGCAATAAATCAAGTTTAGAATCAAGTGCTGGTGTTACTACTGATTCTAGCAAAGGATCTAAACATTCATTCTCAAAAGATCTAGAAAAAAGTATTGAGTTACTTAAACTTGTATTACAAGAACACAACGGTGATTCTAACTTGAAAAAGAAACTTATTAAGGAAGTAGTACAAAGACTAATAAAGTCTAGGTACAGAGATGATGAAAGCACTACTGATTTCCTATCAGGGCTTAGTTTTAGCAGTAGATTGTTAGGATTAAGTGAAGGAAACAATACAACATCGAGTGCTTCTGATGCAAATAATGCTGAGGATAAAGGCAAAATAAGACCAAAGAAGTCAATATTGCGTTCTGACAATATCAAAGTTGATGCGATTCCTTCAACTTCTCAAAGTGCGCCGAACTTACCAACTGCTGCTAATAGTGATAAACCAGTCGCTTCCAATCTTACCAAACCGTTTTTCTTTTCAAACACTGATTCAGATTTATCTGGTAAAGAGAAAGATTCTTCTGATATAGGAATGGCTAGGACATCTTCTGAAGAACTCTACAAAAAATATCTTGAAGCTTTAAAAAGAGAAGAAGCTTACAAAAAGCACCTTAAAGACAAGGAGATATTCTTGAAACAAAGGCTTGTCAGTTCTGAATCAGCACTAAAACAGATATCAGGAGCTGATTTAAAAACTAAGAACAAATTGAAGAACTTAATAAAAGATTTGACACGAAATAACTATGACGATGGATCTGGAGATGCAAGTAAATTAGAAGGACATTCGGATTCTAATGTCAATTTGGACCCACATAACTTGATTAATATGAAAAGAAGCCACTCTGTATTTACATTATCTTCCGGTAATTCTGATACTCAAACCAAAAATCCCAACTTGAAGAAACAACAAGCCCAAAGCTCACATAACAATTCTCCAAGAGCAGGCTGTAATAGAAATGACCATCATTATTGCTGTTGCCCGTACCACGTTCATCGTAATGTTGGGTTTACTGACAGTTCCGTGCAAGTAAATATTCGGTCTGATGAAAGCGTAGAAAAGGTGGTGCAAGGTGGAAATAATGACACCCCAAAACATGCTAAGTGTAAAGGATGTAGTAAGGACTCTCCTAGAAATATAGCAAAAGTTGTTTCCGATTTTGCTACAGGTGACCTAAAGTATGTTTGTGTGTGTGCCGATGAAGCAAAATCGTCGGCAGAAACGCCGGAAAACATTCTTGTTTATAAATGTTCCCGTTTAGTTAATAAGGGTGTACAACTTGGTGATACAATGACTAGAAATTTTAACCCTATGAGTGCGTCTACTAATAATAACGAAGGGTGTTCGTGTTCCCATAAACCCACTAATATTTTACAAAATCAAATCACAGATAATTACATGCATCTAAAAAGGGAAACTAATTCAAGTAACACACCACTACCTCCGAATTCAAAATCTTCTCAGACTAATGTCAATTTCACTTTAATGCTGCAACGGAAATCTAGCGAAAGAAGTGTAAGCTCTAGATCTACTGAAAATTCTTGTAATATAGAAAAGATCACCAACAAACAGTGTGAAGAAGTAGAGAGTGTAACAAAATCGCGAAGTGATAGCCCTGCTGTACTAATTCATGAAGCTACAAGAATCACTCAGACTGAGATTAGCTTTGATCCAAAAATATCTGACCCCTCATTGCCCGACGTAAAAATTATAGATAGCAATGATTGTGTAAAACTTATCTGTGAACAGTACAGAGAAATTTCTAAACCGAACTCTGAAAATAATATTCAAAATCGTGAGAATGCAAATGATGTTCCGCCTAGTGAAGTTATAGCTAAATCTAATCTTCCAACCAACGTTACGAAAGTTCATGAAATGAAGGAAGATGTCCCAATGAAAAAAGATTTTGGTTGTAATAAAATGCCTATAGATAAAGGAATCCAATCTGATCTGGAGTACCTACCGAACGCAAACACTGTTGATAAATATTCAATACCAATCCAAGGCACCAACATGACTCTCCAGGTAAATTTGGGTACGAAAGATATTGAATATTTTGAGCCGAATAATATAACAATGAAATCTCAAGGAGTTGTAACTGCAGAAACGGAAGCTGTTGAGCAATTTACATCTTTAAGAGAAGATTGTACCAAAGGGATCCAATGCAATAAATCAAATGTTATTGAGGAATTTCATCGACAGGATGTAATTCAAAATGTTTCAAAACCAAAAAACGATAAACCGATCAAAAAAACACCTAATGTGTGTTGCGCCGTTAACACATGTACGGTAGATAAACATAAATTCAACACATACCCCAAAGATGAACAAGTTATTCCACGTAAGCCTCTGCTAAGAACCAATACTGATATTAAAAACTTCGATGAACTTGCATCAGCTGTATTAGATATGAAAAAAAGTAATAAGGATGATACAAAAGCTATGAAAGTGCCAAAGACTACTTCGTCTAGTCAAACTCAAACTGACAAGCAAAGTTCCGCTTCTTCAGACCAACAATTCAAAACAGCTGACGAGACTTCAACTACTGACGTTAGAATTAGACGTGAACAAAAATCTAAAGAACACAGTAGTGAAAGTGTCAGCCACGCTGAAGTTAATGGTAAAGATACTTTAATTGACGTGATACAAGATATAACCAAAAGATATTCGAAAAAGGACATCGAAAACGGCAAAAAGAAGAAGTGTTTTAAGGAGATAATGACAATACTCAATTATCTTTTAGATACTGAAGAAAGTACCGACGATAATAACAAGATATCTGGTTCCGAAGTATCAGAAGTAATAGCAGTAGCAAGTGAGGGACCTCCTAGCGTCCAGAAAGAGAAAACAGAAGGTGAAAAGTCAAAAAATCCTGAGACTAGTTGTCCTAAAACTTACGTAGATAAAGGTGTACAATTACCGACCAAAAAATATAAGACTAGTCAGCCTTGTAATACGGAATCGTCTGAAATCGCAGTATCAAACGAGTTTCCTACTACGTCATCCGATTCTCCGACATGCAAGGTGTTGAACAAAATTAAAAAGGAATGCGAAAAATATCACAACAAACGTTGCAAATCCCATAACGAATTTAAAGGCTGCGAGACATCAAGCACCACGTCTGTTAATTGCAACCAATGCAAACGGATCCACCATTGTCACTGCGTGCGACATAAGTGCAAAAACCACAAGTCCAAAGCCGATAAGCCAAAGAAAAAGTGCGTAGCTTATAACTTAATAATCCAGACGTCAGATAGCGTAGTTAGCGAGGAAACAGTTCCAAAAAGTTCCCGACCGCTAAAGAATATAATTGTCAAAGTGCCCTCAACTAGACGACAAGTACAGAATATGCCTTTCAGAGAAATGTCTGCTAAAATAGAACGGAAGGCCCCCACCTGCAGTCCCCGATCGCCTACGCGGTGCCATCGTTCCAGGAGTCTGCCGAACGAATCCGAAATATCCAGTACAGAGGAGTTTCTCAGGAAAGCACAAACTTACACAGTTCGAGAGTATTTGGAAAGGAACCGACCTGATTTTGTTGAGAGGAGTTCGAAACGTCAGAATTGCTTGAAAGTTATCAACGAAACTAGAGCAAGTGACCGCAGTGCCAAACGGCAGTTGCTGTCACTGCAACTGGACAGGGAACAGTCGCTAAGCGCGTTAACAGACGCGGAACTGCGGCACTTCGCGAAGCAACTGAGCGAAGAACTCCGACGGAAGAAAGTTGCTCCAAAATTCATCAGTGAACGTGAGATGAAAAAGCATTCAGAGAAAATATACAAATCACTGCCAGAAGTGACTCAAAAGAAGGAGCAAATTAAGAAAGAGAATATTAAAAAGACTAATTTGCTCATGGCGAACATTTTTAAAAAGAATCTCCAAAAGAAAACTCTACGTGGATCAGTGAATTTGTCAAATTACAGTACTGTGATCAAGATTTGACGTGAATACACAGAGTATTTGTAAAAGTGTAAACTTCTCAAACGTTGTGTTCAGTATCGTATTACAATTGTTATTAATGAAATATGTGCCTTCTCGTTGTCTTTACACATTTGTTGACTTATTTGAAATAAATTGTTTTTAAATGTATTAGTTTTTCTTAGCATTATTCACTATGGCACGACACCTTGCATGTCGTTAAGGAATCATGAATAATTTTGCCATACAGCAGGTTCTGATATTAATAGTGATAACAGCTACTAATAATTACATTAAATTATTATATATTAAGTAAAAAAAAAACCTTTCGATCAGATTCCACGGATTGGCGTGTGACGTGCGTGGGTTATAAGGAAACATGC
>DWIE01000378.1:0-15851 GCA_018248235.1 Choaspes benjaminii
TAACTTTAGTTTTTTTATTTTTTATTTTTATCGTTTTCTGGACTCCATTGTCTTGTTTGTTGCGTTTCCCCATGATCCTGCATCAAGAATAATAATATAAATTTATTATTATACACTAATCTTTACTTATATAGGGATTAAGGATTCAGACTACTGATTTGAGAATTCTGCTTATTGGTAAACACTTTGGAAATTGGAAAACTCCTTTGTTCTTTTCTGAAGTAGTTTAAGCATGTTTTTGATTTTTAAACTGAGTTCAGATTATGCAAAATAAAGAGGAATGCAACGCTAATATAATTATGTTAATGATTTAATAATCATGCCTGCGCACTTCGTCAACAAACGTCACTGGCAGCATTTAATTGTGTGCTTATGACCGGTATTTACGTACATTTGTATTTACAAATATTTATGAATTCGCCTAATTTTTTCAGTTCATACTATATGCAAACAACTAAACACGCACAAAAAATAAAATATTCGTCAAATAAACCAATAAGCCTTAATATTGGCGCGTATTGGTGAATAAAATAAAACGTATAGGATAATAATAATGCATTGAATTCATGTTAGGTCGCATATAATCAGTACGCGGATCAACTCGGTATTTTGACAATATTTAGCAAAATGGTAGATATAGATAATTTATTGCGACATTGGCAAAACGTCCCTTGCATATAATGCCCTAGGCGTTTACGTAAAATGTACAGAATAGCAGTGATAATAAATGAATTCTAGGACAAATAAAGCCAAATTTAAAATAAAATGATTGGTCTGTCGGGTAGGCCTAACGGTGTTCTATTTCTAACCTTTAACTAATTTTAATTTTGATGCACCTATATATAAGATACGGATCAGATCAGGATTTACTCGTTCCACACCAGCGCAACAAGAACCGTTTGTTATCGTCTGCATTCTTATCGATTACGCATGGTTATTGCCAATAAACAATCCAAATAATCGCTTACGTTCGTAAGTTATAATACTAATACACAATTACCTCGTTTTTTAATTCCCTCTATGCAAAAGTGCTAACAAATAAAAAATAATATAGATACGTTCTGAATTGGCATGACTTGCGACCATAACCTGTGTACATTGATGACAGTCACGACATCAGAAACTATTTATCAGATTTCACCACCTCATCGTCCAATTTTAGATCATCGAAGACAACATCTTTCGCGCTTTAGTTATTTTGCCAGGGTCCTCTTACATTTTTAAACAATATTTTGTATAATTAAATTGTACAATGATTCTTGTAGTTATCAATAACACGGGCTTTTTGACAGATATATATTTATTCATTTTGTTGAAATGATTTGGGAATTTTGTAAGTAGGTACATTATTACACGATATTGCAACGATAAAAGATAACATTGCTAATCCTGTCATCCGTTACAAAAAGACGAGCATGCGAGTTTATCTTAGCATCTAAGTGCAAAAAACATGTTTTTTTATTTATTATTGCAGCAATACGTATGATGTAAAGTGATTTCAAGTGGATTTATCTAATAACAAATAGTACTGCTAATTGGTACTTAGGATATCGAGGTGAAATATTAAACAATTAATTGAGGTTAAGTTACAAATTAAATGTAGAAACTGCTTTTCATACTATTTCCATAGTAAAAGGAGTCAGTATTTTCACTGCATTTTATTTTAGGTCACGGGGTCATTACGGTTTTTGGGGTAAGAGAGGCAAGGGGCGAGTCACTACAACACAACAGCCCCAAAAAAATATCGCCATATATTGCATGTGTTAAAACGAGTACAAAGCGACGTCTTCACTTCGTTAGCATATTGAAAATTCAAGACAACGCCACAGCAAGCACTTTACATTATAGGTATATTCATTTAACCTTGGATGAAAGAAAAATGGTGTGAACTTATTGACGAGATTCGTTTGTTTGTAACATTTCGAATATTAGCCGCGGACGTAACACGTATAAAAGAAACAGTAATTAAATAATCATTTACAGTCGTCTCGTACAACGAAGGTCGTATTATTAACAATACTCCTGTCATACTAGCTGCAAATACTGTATGTATTTAGTGCAACTTTATATTGTATTCTTATTTGCTTTGATCGTTTAATCTTTGGTACGTTCAAAGTTAGATACTTAACATACATATATAGGTATAATTACTGTTGTTATTTATTCCGGTGTGTACTCTACTGAATTAGCGACTTAAATTGTATCTAATTAGTAAAAGTAACCGTATTAAAACTAAGAACTAATAATTTGTTTCATATTAAAAACTTCTTTATGATATTAATATAAACTTAAACAATTTACGTTCAATGCAAACGAAACATAGATTATTAACAATTTACGCTCCTTATCGTTCGGGGTAAGCACATGACAGGAGTTATTAATTAGAGATATTAACTGACAGCCACCGTGGCACGAAGTGCGTGATAAAACATATCGGCGACTCGATGAGATATGAAATATGGAAATACACATGATTTTACGTAACTAGAGAGCGACGCGCGGGCGTATCACTCGCAGGCGTCCGGGCCACACGCCTCCCACTACCCGTTGCAACGCCAATGCGGCAAAGCGCGCGATTCATAGAAACAAACCGAAGCGTCTACCGACTATAACAACACGTCGCGCTGTTTCATACCTCACCTAACTAACATTTATCTTTTTAATTGTTTCAAAGTGAATAATGGCTGAAAAACAGTATATTCTGGGCATGGATATTGGCACAACATCAGTAAAAGTGTGTGTTTATGATCCGACGACTCAAGAGATAATCGCCAAACAGAATAAGGATACAGCGGCAAATATTCCAAGTGATTTAGGCATAGAGGGGAATAAGCAGGACGTTCCGAAAATAGTATCAGCTGTACATTATTGTGTCTCTCGTTTGCCGAGAGATGTACTACGACATGTCACGAAAATTGGCGTCTGCGGTCAAATGCACGGAGTTGTCTTGTGGAGAAATGGGGCATGGGAGAGTGTCGAAAGAGACGGCGTCGTAATACGTTTTGAGGCAAAGAGGGAAAATACCTCAGCGCTATACACCTGGCAAGATACGAGATGTAAATCAGAATTACTGGACTCTTTGCCGCCACCTGATTCTCACTTAAAGTGTTACTCCGGTTATGGAGTTGCCACTTTAGTGTGGATGCTGAAGAATAAACCAGAAAAACTAAAAAACTTTAAGTATTCAGCAACTGTTCAAGATTTTGTTGTTGCCATGCTTTGTAATTTAGAGATGCCTATTATGTCTGACCAAAACGCTGCCAGCTGGGGTTACTTCAATACAGAAAAAAAGGAGTGGAACAACGATATTCTAAAATCTATAGATTTCCCTGTAAATTTATTGCCAAAGATCACAAAAAGTGGAGAGATTGCTGGAACATTAAGTGCTTCGTGGAATGGAATTCCTGAAGGTACACCAGTTGGAGCAGCATTGGGTGACCTACAGTGTTCAATTATTGCCACTTTGGAAAGTAAACAAGATGCTGTATTGAACATATCAACATCAGCCCAACTAGCCTTTGTTGTGGACAGTATATCAGATTTAGGTTGTAAAACAATTGAGCATTTGCCATATTTTGACAACAAGTATCTTGTAGTAGCTGCCTCACTGAACGGTGGAAATGTGCTTGCAACTTTTGTAAAAATGCTACAACAGTGGATGTTAGAATTAGGATGTCCTATTCCTCAGTCCAAAGTGTGGGAGAAGATTATTGCACTTGGCTTACAAGCACCTGCTACTACAATGAAAATAACTCCTCTTCTGCTCGGAGAGAGACATGCGCCTATGGCAAAGGCATCGGTAGAAAATATTGATTTATCTAACATTCAACTGGGACAAGTTTTCAAGTCCTTGTGTGACAGCCTTATTGACAACTTACATGTGATGATGCCTAAGGAGATATTACAAAGTGCAAGTATTAAGAGAATAGTTGGAAATGGATCTGGTTTATCCAGAAATGCAGTTTTGCAAAAAGCAGTTGAACATTATTATAGTTTACCATTGGAGTTCACCTCAGGAGGCGATGCTGCCAAAGGTGCAGCTGTGGCAGTAATGGCAAGCAATTAATATATATAATTTTCTTTTTAAGTATGGCACATAGATATCATACAGTATTGTTCTTTGTAATGTATCCCAGCCTTATTTGTACTAAATAAAATAAATCTAAATAATATAAAATATGAAACACTGTGATATATATGTAAAAGACAAATATTTCTGTCAGCTGAACACAACTAGTTTATTACTTTTGAAATATTTTTTTGAATGGAAAATACTTGTTATCTCTTAAAAAATCTTGTTTTTCATGATAATAATATATAATTATTTATTTCAAATTAAAAAATGTATGTAATTTATAACAATCTGTTTTATAATATAGATCCTCTGAAAGTTCCTCAACTATTTGCTTTCAAACTTTAGACGCAATATTGTATTTGAATACACAAATGTTTTTATATAATTCCTTATTTTTCCACTTTAATACACCGGCTCAAAAAAAAAAAGAAAGTAGTGGCTGTGTACTACTAGTACTGCAATAAAAATATTAAATCATGGAATATATATTTGTATTTACAATTATTCCCTTAAATTACAATGTAGCACTTTAGAACTCTTCTGACAACACCTTACAATTAAATAATTAAAAAGGATCATGATTAAACTCAACTATTGAAAGAGTAATAGGAACCCATATGCAAATTTTCATTATCCTAGACCCAGTAGTTTGGGCTGTGTGTTGATATGTCAATCAGATTGAAGATATTTTATGTTGAATACTCCTGTTAAGGTTTTGCACACCGGCAATTACAATTACTATATTATTTATATTTTGTAAATTTTGCAGAATAAATAAATATTATCTCCCCACCTTATTTCAAAATATATGGAATAAAATGGAATGTTCAAGATGCATATTTTTTGCCTTAGGCACTGTCAGTTTGTTACTACAGGTACACTGTATTCAGCATTCTAATGTACGAGATATTCTGCCTATAGGAACACATGCCTTTTCTTAATTCAAATAAATACCAGAAAGGACAACATTTTTGTCAGTTACAATAACCTTAAATGTTCTACACGATGCAATGAATATTCTGCGTGTCAATTATTCAATTCTATACTCACACAGGAAGTCGGTTTCCTTAGCTTTCAGTAAAATCGTAACACAAACGACATAAGTACCGTTTCTGATTTCTTCTGATATTTGTTACGTGTTTATAATTTTACAAGTTTTATACAACTACTTTCTTAAGGTCAGAAGTTATGTCACATTGACATTAGAAAATAAAAATTCATAAACATTGCACAGACTATTATTCTAATTAAACTGTCAGTGATTCGTGTTTTACGTTAAAAATTATTATAAATACTCCGTGCTTTACAACATTATTCCGTAACGGTCATCAGTTTCTTTTAGTACTAACAATTATGAAAGGTAAGGCCTCTCCATTTACAAAAATTATAGATTACAGAATTTAGCAAAACAAAACGGCAATAAATGTCATTATGTCAAATAGTTAAAATGTCATCGTACCTATAGCAAGTTAATGTTGTGACGTTGACGTTTCAACCCAACTTTGTTGGATTGAGTAACGGTAGTGGTGATGTTTATTTTATGATTTTGAATATTTGCTGCATTTGTGCCTTGTTTATTAATATTTTAACATTTAGATATTTAGAACTGAACATTTATAGCAAGTTATAATGTGTATTTGCTAAGTTTCCACTTAATAAACTTATTTACTTCAGAGGTTAGCTATCATATATTATTTGGTAGTAAAGTATTCACGGTAATAATGGCAGTGGAAATGAATAAAAAGAGAGACGACGTGGACATTCCCGGTGCAGAGGGAAATTTGTTACAACAACCGAAAGAAGAATCTGTACCAGCACGCAATCCATTGATGAAAGTGCGCACGTACGTGCTGGCATTGCGGCCGTGGTCTCTCAGCGGCAGCCTGCTACCGACGCTGCTGGGCGCCGCGCTGGCGTATCGGCTGCCTGGCGACAACGGATTCAGCTGGGTAACACTGTTGCTCACTCTGTGCACGATTATTCCAGTCCATGGTGCAGGAAATGTTGTAAACACTTACTTTGATTTCGTGAAAGGCATAGATAACCGTAAATCTGACGATAGGACGCTAGTCGATCATATTTTAAGCATAGATGAAGTTGTCTCTTTGGGGGCATTACTATACATGGCAGGTTGTGTATTTTTTGTATTGCTGGTGATCATGTCACCTGCCCGTATGGAACATCTAGCTTTAGTTTATTTTGGTGGATTGTCGTCTTCCTTTTTATACACTGGGGGTATTGGCTTAAAGTATATAGCTCTTGGTGATATTTTAGTTCTAGTCATATTTGGACCTGTGTCTGTTGTGTTTGCCTTTTTAGCACAAACTGGGAGGGTTGATTGGCCAATATTCTACTATGCTGTTCCATTGGCTTTAAACACTGAAGCTATACTACACAGTAACAATACTAGAGATTTAGAAACTGACAGCAAAGCTGAAATAGTTACACTTGCAATATTGATTGGAAGAACAGCCTCATACTTATTGTATGCATTTTTATTGTTCACTCCTTACATTATGTTTGTGGTTGTGTCGGTACGCTGCTCATTCTGGTTCCTACTTCCAATGCTGACACTGCCAAGAGCTTTCGAGATTGAGAGAAGGTTCAGGTGCCCAGAAACAATGCAGTATGTCCCTAGACAAACAGCCAGACTCAACTTCTATTTTGGCATGTTGTATATGATATCATGTTTATTTGCTAAAAGACTGCCATTTCTTCTGAGGGAGTAGATTTAAATTAAATTAATAATCATTGTATAAAAATGTACTTCATGTGTACTTACTGAGCTTATACTACTGTGCAAATTGTGCTTGCATCATCAAGTTAAATGTTGTAACATGAATTTTTATAATTATGTCTCTTTTGTTTTTGTATATAGAAAGAAACAGTCTAAAAAGTTAGTTATGTATATTGGTTTATTTTTTAAAGTTTGTGTAACTGCATAATTTTTAAATGGGAACAATAGCATGTATAGAGAAAATGCTATATTAGTTAATCTTATTTAAATCAAATATTTCACAGAAATCACTAGACAGTTTCATGTTTTTTTTATTAAATTTGTTAAAATACTGCTGGAGTAAAAGGAGCGGATGATGATAAAATTATATATATATTGTTATGAGATAGGGCATTATATGAATAACACTTAAGTCTTTGCAATTATTTTGTGTAGTTTTATATTTATAAATGTTGCTGTTTTTATTTATAAGTAATAATAGTGTTACTTCTATGTTGACCAAACAATTGTGTTATAAATTAAAGCAGCTAAATAAGTAATAAGAATTATTTAAATACATTTAGTCGTAAGTCAATTATATGATGTGTAAAAATAAATTTCTTGTATCAACCTACATAACTAGAGCTTGATGTTCAAAAGGATGAATATTCTAATGGAGAACATATCATAATGTTAATGTTTTGTATAAGGAGAAACAGGATGTTACTTAAAAATGTATTGTGTATCGGAGATCACTGATAATAGATAGACCTTTGGCCATACATATGTAAAACAGACTGCGCAGGAAGTTTAGTCAAACCACTGATACAAGGCTCCACTAATTCTAATCTCATCACCAGCTACCTCTTTTGGATGATAAGTTATGTGTTAGGTTAGAGTGCAGTAAGCATTGACCTTGGCTTATTGCTTTAAATTAAATGTCATTGCTATTATTTATTTGAATGTTTTTCATACTGAAAATGTTATTTGACAATAATTAAAGTATAACATGTAATTAGAGAAATATACAAGTTTGATTTCTAAAGTTGTATTTTTATTTCAAGTTTTATTATTTCATAGCCAACAATGCCAATAACAATATAAAAAGAGCTGGGACATACTAAAGTAAATGTAATTGCAGTGCATATTATATGGGAATAAATAATTGTCTTACCACGGTATAAAAGTAATTTGATACATAAAATGTTTAGTATTTTAACCCTAAAAACCTGAAATTATAATTTTTATTAAAGCAGAAGCCTCGTCTTTCTATCTGTAGATAAATTTATAAAATGGTATTGTAATAAAAAAGAAAAGGAAAAACTTTAGTGTTTCAGAAAAAGACATTTGAAACTGATGCTTATTCAGTTGGTATTTCAATTGCTCATACTTTCTATACATGGGTATAAGCATATTACATGGTAACTTTAACGATTTTTCCTTGGTCAGCAAATATTGCAGTATATTAAAATTTTATAATAATAAATAATAATTAATAAATAAAATTTATTTTAAAAAGTGTAAAATGCTAAAAAATAATGTTAATACCTCCACAGGCAACATGAGTTATGTCTAAGATGTTCATAGTCATATCTCTAACCCATCTGTTCTGACTTTGAATAGGTACATACATATTTTTATGTATCAGATAAATTTTATTAAAAAAATTTAGAACATAATTGTTTTTAAAATAAAAAAAATAAAACATTGATCATTGTTTATCATATTTTACTGATATATCAACATAAGAGACCTTTAATATTTCAAAATATAATTATGTAAAGATAAATATAAGTCAAATTATTATACAATTGAGACCATGTAATTTTAAAGAAATGGATTTCATTTAGGAATGCCTGATCTATATCCTAAGTTGATAAAGTTGGCAGTGACTGGAGAAAAAATACATATTGGAGATATAATGGTTATAATTGATTAGACTATGAATGTGTGAGTGCTATTGAAAGTTCTAAGTGAAAGTCCATTTCACATCACAACTAATGTATAAAGGAACAAAATCACATTAATCGTAATAGAGATAACCTGAAAATTATTTCAGCTAACATTAACTAAAAATTAATATCACTATTATGTGCAAATAATAGGCAATTAAATTCGCCAAATATTTCACTTTTGAATAATTACACCACATCAAATACTATAACTTTTCATACAATGTCTAAGTATAATTTTATTTTTAAATATAAGCTAACTAGTGGTGCTCATACATGGGCAATATTTAAAAATTACTATTTAGCAAAAGTTCATGGACCTCCACTATGTCCGGCCTACAGATTATTTCGGTAACTACTTCGAAGTATAAAAACTGACAATTTTATATCTTTATTTATACCATTTAATTTATAATACCTAATTTATAGTTACCTTTAACTTAGCATTCATTAATTTTCATCTACTTTCCATGCAAGTCACATATTTATTACGCAATTTATAGCACAAGATTTTTATATGCTGCAGAGTTGCCCATGCAAGATCCTCCTAATAAATGTGTAATTTAATTGAAAAGGCTATTCACATGTATGATATTTGATACATATATTCTATACTAGGAAATGCACAAATTAAATTGCATTTTTAGTTCCACACACAAAGATATTACGTATGTGATCTAGACAGACATTTTGGGATGAATCATAATCAAGCACCATGTAATAGACTTGATTAATTGTCGCAATCCATAATACAATATCTCCCACTCAATGTGTACTTTTAGGCCTTTTGTGCATAACTTGTTTTTGTGATGTTATGGTAAAAAGAGTAGTAGATATTATTATTACTAGAAAACATTTAGTTACTTAGTGAAGGCCAATATTAAAAGATGCCTGTTTCTTTTAGCCACTAAGAAATGCTTTTTGTTACATTTAAAATTTATAGCACTATAAATTTGGTAATAAAATAACATTAAGAAATAAATAAACACTACATTCAAAATTACCAAAAACCTTCTCACAAATATTGAATTTTGCACAAGTAACATTGTTGTGTGTAGCCAGTGATAAAATTGTCATCTCAACTCTCAGATTAAATTAACAGAACACATTGCAAGCAATGCATATTTTTAATGTTATATGCATTGTTTGTAAGGTGTCCTTATTTTTTTCTAAGCATTATTTTTTATACCAAAGATTCGAACTAGGACAACATACTTAAGAGTAATCTCACATTCATGCATTTGGACAATAGTCCAGCTCGCTGGAAACACCCAGACACAAGTCTTCATAAATGTATGACATATAATACACATCAGACTTTAAAAAGTTGGCTTCGCTTATGACGTTGATGCATTCTTTTCTTGTTGCCATCGTAGTATTCTCTCTTTGAGTTCTGATGCTGGACGCAACTGGTCTTCTGTCAGAGGCTGGCGGTTAAAGGGATCCGTGGAACTGTTTAGCAGGTGCCTCAAAATCACGGACCTGTCCATTACCTTGCCAGAGGGCAGTAAAACTGGGTCAGTCATGAGAGTATCCATGAGCGGATCTCTGAATTCTTCGGGTGCGTCTGCATACTCATCACTCTTCTGCTGGTTTGATATGACAATCTGATACGCGTTATCAGCGAGTGACCTAAAGCGCTCAATTTCGGTGGGGGTTTTGATGCATGATTTGGCCATTCTGACAGCCGCCTCGTCAAACAACTCCTTACGGAACGATCTCTCGTCAGCGGCGAGGGCCGCGTGGAACAGCGGCGAGTCAAGGTGCAGGTAGATGTCCACCAGCTGGCTCAGCAGCCGGCGGGGCTCCCACCCGTACTTCTCGGGGCGACGCACCTTGAGGTTCTTGCATTTGGGTCCGCAGAGCTGCTGCAGGTTGAAGTTGAGCATGGACGCGAGCCGGTCCACCAGCTCAGCGCGCAGGAACGGCTCCTTGATCTCCACCGTTAGGTACTCCAACATGTCCACCGTTTCTCTGTACATTTTTTTTTCCATTTAATATATATGCACATTTGGCCACTATCAACGCCTGATGAAAAGCGTTGCAGCCGAGGATGCTGTATGCTAACCTAGAAGTAGCCTATTGCTTATTGTTTTGAAGAGATCCTGATCACACTTTACATGAAAGATAGACAAAGGGAGAGTGTGGTATGAAGTGTTTTATCCATATCGTTTCTATGGTATCTAAATCTTGTAAGCAACATGCAGTTTTTTTTTTTTGTTGATTATTATACTGATTATCTTATGTACTTGTAATTTTTATGAACAGTATCCATGTAAGTATGTATAGTAAATGTGCTTAATTTTCTATTTTTATGTAATAATGTACATAAACAATCTTTCGATCGTTTTAGTGAGTCATGGAAGACAGCCGTAAGAATTAACTGGGCTAGATGAAGATAGCTTTAGGCGATATCAATCAACAGGCTAATAGATGATATACTTTGGGTAGTGTATTTCAGTGTACATTTTCTACATTATTTCAATGCGTTTGAACCTTATCATATGTCAAATAACAATCAATGACAACAATTAAAATGTTAAGAGAAACAATCATAAATAAAATGAATTAATAGTGAAAAAAACCCCAATTTTACACAGTGAATACATTGAATTATAAAAAAATGAACATCATAAAAAACATAATAACACAGACAGACGTCAAGTGCGTGCGTGTGCGTGCGTGTGCGTGCGTGTCGCTGACCTGGCGAGCGTGAGATAGGAGCGGCACTGGCGCTCGTCCTGCGCCAGCGAGCGCGAGCGCGCGTCGGCCAGCGCGCCGCCCTCCGCGCCGCCCGCGCCCGCCTCCTGCGCCTCGTGGATGCGCTTCAGGTACGTGAGGCACTCATCAAGTAGGAATGTAGTATCATTCATGAGCATGTTAATAAATTTGACGAATTGACGTCCGGAACGAGATTCCTTAACAATAGCTTGTTTGTGAATAGGCCTTTCCCACATCCCCTTCAGGATGATGCTGATATGGAATCGAATCGTGAATTTGTCGTAGAACTCTGTGCTCTGACCGGTAGTCTCTATGTCCGTATAGAACTTCATCAAAGCACTCGGCAGCAGGGTCTGTGACATGGGGTGGTCCATGAACTTTTCGTATACATTCTTTAACTTGAGAGGTACGGAAACGTTGATAACAAACAGTACTTCTACTATCTTAGCGACTAGATAGGGGTTTTTTATGTAATGCGAATAGCAAATCGCCATCAGCAACCAGGTTATAATTGGGTCTTCAATGTAGTCTGCCACTATCTGAGGCACGTACTGCACAGCGAAGAGCATGAACTCGGCGATGTCCTCGACGTACCACTCGGGCGTGGCCAGGAAGGCCAGGTGCGCGCCGGCGGCGGCGGCGGCGGGCGGCGGCTGCGCGCGCGCCGCGTCCAGCTGCCGCGCCAGCAGCGCGCACGCCGACGCGTAGAACTGCAGCGTGCGCCGCATCAGCTCGCCCTCCAGGATCGCCGTCTCCGCACATTGCTTCGACCTGTGCATACGTTTCATCTGACGGCGCCAGCGGCGCAGCAGCGCGCGGTTGCGGACGGCAGAGTAACTATTGCGCCATTGCGGCTCGGTGGCCATCAGCTCTTCAATTACCTTTTGGAGGTCACGGAATGCTCGAATCCGCCCCCGGTGCGTGTGTAGAGCTGGGATGAGCGCCACGTGGTGCATGTGCAGAGTGAGGAACCAGCACACCGTCTGGAACTTGGACTCCGGCCACTTGTGAGCCGGGTCGTTATTGAGCGCTTCGAGCCAGTCGTGCGCGGCCTGCGTGGAGAAGTACAGCCGCGTCTCGTCGCGCGCGTTCATCCAGGTGCCCGGCTGGAACGTGTACAGCGGGTATACGCGCTCCAGCTTGATCCGCACGGACAGCAGCTGCAGCACCGAGCACACGTTCAGCATGAACCCGTCGCCCGCAAGCGACCTTTCGTCGGTCTGCAGCTGAGCCCTCCGCTCGTTGCGCTGCAGCAGCGCGGCGAAGTAGTTGAGGAACGGCTCGCGCGCTTCGGGGCAGAGCAGCACGTTGTGGCAGATGCTGTGCAGCGAGTAGCGGCTCGCTTCCACCTCGCGCTGCAGCGCGAACGCGAGGCTGCGGTCGCCTGCGCTGGTAGCGAACATGCGCTCAGCTAGGCGGGGGTTCTCCTCCGCGAATAGGGATATGCCGAAGAAGGGTCCGAGGAAGCTGACCCGCGCGATCTCGCGGCCCGGCGCGGTGGTGCAGGCGGGCGGGCACAGGCTGGGCAGGCGCGCCAGCAGCGCGCACACGGGCCGCTCGGCGTGGCGCGGGCCCGCGCGCAGCTCGCACAGCGAGCGCAGCGCCCGCAGCGCCGCGCCGTGCCCGCGCCCCACCAGCGGGGACACGCAGCGCCGCATCTCCTCGCGGATGCCCATCACCAGCGGGACGAACACCTGCGCGCAACACTCTCTCACTTCTCGGTACTCCTACCTCTCGTCGGTGCTACTATCTATCCAAATTGCTCTTATGAGTTGTGCTTCAGTTTGAAGGGTGTGGCAGCTGGCACGCCCAGCATACATGATGCGACCATCTTACCCGGAGGAGTAACAACGCCCTTGTAACAGACCTCTATCAGAACGTCGGGTCTGTTTAGAGCCGGTTACGGTTGTCGAGAGCTGCAGTGGTCACTTAATATCAGGTGTTTGCTACTCTGATTTTCATTTTAAAAAACCTATACAGACACCTCTTTCCGCCGTGAAGCACCTCTTGCAAGAGTTGTGCTTTAGTTGGGCGAGGATAAAGACAGTACGACCAACTTATCGCAGAGAAATAGCAGTAACCCAACTAAAACAGGACGATGGACTTATTTAAGCCCAATACGGGTGTTATGAGCTGTTGTAGTCACATAACACCAGATGAACTACAGTTGTGTTAACCGGAATGTCATCCTGTTACTATATTTTGGCCTGCGAAACCAAATCCTTATCAGCTATTTTTTTAGTATTGACCAATTTATCATGTCGTTAAAGTCCCGGCCACGGGGATGTTTGATCGAGCTCCGAATAAATTAATCTATATAGGTAAATGCAATTCTAGATGTAACTGCAACGCTATGCATCTGCTATACACTATCAAACAAACATCAGGACATAAAATTATATTCCTTGATTCATTAATAAATAACCAACGATATATTTACCTCTTCAAACACATCTTGATCTGAATATGTAGCCAGAAGAACTTCAGGCATCAGACCAATGGGCGTACTTCCCATCAATATGTAACGCAACAGGGGCGATTGTCGGCATTGCTCTAGCTCGAAGTTTCCTCGAATTACTAGGACAAGGTAATTGACGAGCAAGGATCTTAAACTTAGTAATAAGTCACTTAACGGTGGCTCCGAACTCTTCTTTGGATGTTCCCGCTCGTAAATGTTCATGTTATTATAAAATTTCAATATGTAACTGACAGCTAGAGCTTGCGTTTGTATAGTTTTTGGGATAGGTAGTGAGGGTGCGGGGCATTCTGACTTGTCAGAGTCCGTTTCGGAGCCGAGCGGCCCGCTCGTCTGTGCATCGTCCCCGCAGTCCTCGCTCAGTCTTTTTGATATCTCAGAAATTGCGATGAGCTTTTGATTCAATGGATCCGAACCGTCAGCAATTTGAGTAATAACGTCCATTAGGGCTTCCGAAGCCAACTCTTCTAAGCTTAGCTTGGGATTATCCAAAAGTGATGCGGCCACTGAGGGCACGAATATGCCACCTGCACTATCTTCTGACCAAGATACCTGCAAGATTTTAGCTACAATATGTCGAAGTTGCTCCTCAGTTAATTCAGTGCTACTGACTGTCCGTGACCGATGTATCTTGCGAGCTGGTGACTGTGTAGGGTCGCTGTCT
This sequence comes from Choaspes benjaminii, assembly GCA_018248235.1. Classification (NCBI taxonomy): domain Eukaryota; kingdom Metazoa; phylum Arthropoda; class Insecta; order Lepidoptera; family Hesperiidae; genus Choaspes; species Choaspes benjaminii. The sequence continues at coordinate 14,605 of DWIE01000378.1, forward strand.
TCCACCTGGTTTTACAAAAAAATAAATGTACGTATATAAAGCAACAAGTAGTATAGTTATAGTCTATGTTTATTACGCGCAGGCGGAGATTCAATACACGTTAAAGGACAAATTCCTACTTAAGTGGTGATTGATGCATATAGTATTATTGTACTGAGCATGAATGTTTGTATATTGTTTATTTATTATGATATATTAATATGTAATACACTACAAAAAACCGCCTTTTAATAACTCCTAATGGTCTTTAAGAGTAGCGTGATTTTGTTTATTAATTTAACTTATGTTTTTAAACTAGCGCCGCCTTTTTATTCAACTTTGTATGTTCCGCCGTCCCCATGATCTATGTATTAGGTCGAAAAATCGGTAAAAAAAATAGATCATGTATACCCGCTGAATTAAAAATGTTAATAACTTGGTAATACAGTAATTACCCTCAAAACTGAAATTAAACATATCTGTGTTGTTATTTTGTTTAAAAAACTCAAGTTGTAAAGAGTAAATAAAAATAAAACTTTGGTTGCCCATTAAATATTCAAAGTTAACAATTAGAATAGGCTTATTACAATAAATAAAGTTTACATAGTAGATAGTTAGATATTTGACCAGAATCACATAAATGTGACTAAATGATGCAGCAGGGAATATGTACTATTCATTCGAAATATTTGTAAGAAAATGAATGATATGTCCATACACATGGTTAAAACAAAAACCTCAGGACCACAGGTCAACAATGCCCACTGTCACCAATGACTTGACGAAAGTAATACATTCAGTGTATGATTCATCTTTGCAACCACAGAATGCCATACAAAGCTTTGTGGACAAAGAACTGTTTAAAAATTGTTTTACAGAACATTGAGGGTTTGAACATGTTTAGCACTTTTTTATGTTATGAAATAGCACACAGGCTTGCAATCCACCTCATGGCAAGTGGATACTGCAGCCCATGACATATGTAACCACAGATAACATTACTTACAAGTTTATTGTTGTTTATATAAAAACATCCAATTATTATTATTATTATTAAGGACCACATTGCCCATGACCTTGCTCGCATCATACAAACTTTCATCCCATATTTCACCACTAGGCATTGAGTTTCCAATAATTCTTAGTGCTTAATTGATATTGTTTAATTGAAAAATAACATATTAAAATTTAAATTCCACCACTCACTTCTCACAACATTAATGTAAATCATATTTTTGTGTCTTGGTGTATCTTGATCTCATAACAAT
>DWIE01000379.1:0-15844 GCA_018248235.1 Choaspes benjaminii
ACACCATGTGCATTTCGCTGACGACGCGCACCGGACCTTCTCCGAGCAATTGTTATGCAATGGCCGGTGCCATGAAACATATAAGCCGGAACTCGAAGCCAGATTATAAGCCAGCCAAATTTGCCGCGAGTCGATATCGCCGAGAATTCCGAAGCTACCTTCAATCTCAACTCTCACACCACTTGAAGATGCTCAATCCTTATTTGCTTCATAGAAATTTTCTAAATAATAACACAGATGTTTCAACAAACGCTCGAAATAATAATTTAGTACACATAATAAATTAGTATCATACAGGACAAAAATTTAAAAACAGAGCTGGTTGCTTTTATCATTCTCAATTAAATTATTTTGTTAACGTTATAAAGTAGCCCACAGGCTTACCGTTCACCTGATGTAACCAGGGACCTATAGATGCGGTGCTATTCGTGGGGACAAAGAACGAACGCGTCGTGTCCTGCCAGTATGGCTATCACGCCCTTTCATATTACAGTATCACATCACATTAGGTATGACAGTGGTACCGACCGTAGAACATAAAAGATCTACTACTCGTAAACTCGTTTTAAGACATTTTAGTACAGAAGCGGCGAAGTATTCCGAATGGATACTTTGGCTGCGATGTAAAGCGATGTTGATAAAAACCTGACGTGTCATCCACTTTAAGAAATCTGAATCGAATTTATCAGTAAAATAGAAAGTAGGCTTAACTGAAACAAACACGTTTTTCCATACGAGAAAGTAATGTATGGGACCCATTCGCTTGATGGTTGCTTAAAACTAAGCTTTTTTAAATACATTACGTGAAAGTGGATCTCTGATGACATTCGAGTTTAAATCATTAGAAGATTATGCTTGATACATGATGTAGAAAATGGATGAAAAGGGAATAAAAAATGATTTTGGTTATAAATACGATTGGTATAATTATTAGACTTATAATACTGGTGGTAGAACTTATCTAGCAAGTTGGGATCGCGCGTCCACCGCCGCATACGAGTACTTGTAGCCTACGTGATGGTATGTTATTACTGTAGCCCATGACATCTGTAACATACAGTGTTACTTTGAGGGCATAGATCGGACGCCTCGTGGTCTGTGTATGCGCGCTACCACAACCTTACATCGAACACAAGCAGTGTGAACATTACTGTGTTACGGCACAATTAGGTGGGACGGTGGTGCCGACTCAGGTGAACTGTCCCACGACCAGTATTAGGAGAAACCCCTATGTTTGCATATTATTATGGTAGAAGGCTCGCACACATGGGATCTAAACATAACTAGCAATTAATGGCTGATGTTCACCTCTCAGACCTTCGAGTAAATACAGGGGCGTTTCTCACTTGAGCACCACATTACACACTGACGTGGTCAGTCATTAAAACACCTTATTTGATAAAGTTAGGAAATTAAAAAATATTGTTTTGCCCAAGGACAGACATTCTATTAATATGTATTATTAAGTAAAAAAGCGAATACCTATCTACGCAGATTCCACGGCGTTCGAATTGACGTGCCTATTTTGACATTCAAAAGTGAGTTGAGAATAACAAAGCCTTTATTTTCAGGTCACCAATCTACCTCTGACACTCCGTGACACTGTGAACTATGAAACTCTCCTATTCGCGTCCTAGTTTATTTCTTACCATAAAACCAAGACGCGAGTAGGTTCCACCATCTTGAAGAATTATAAGAGTATCAACGGAGAAGCAAGAAGAGCTGATCAGGGAGTGCCGAGGTGGCAGTGTGGTTAGCTGGTTGTGTGACATTGGGAACAGCCACTAACTTCACTGCCACCCCGTCAACCCTATAATCATCGATGATGAAGAAGATACGTACCGAAGTCGTATCAAATTCTATTTGCTACTTTCATGCCACTTATTCCTGTTATATTTATTGTTATGGTCAGGATTAAAGTACAATGTAAAAACGTCTCTTGATTTTTTTTAACTACCTATTGTGTATCTCGGTATTCGTTAAGTACAATGTGAATTAATTAAATTTTTACTATAGTGTTTCCGTGGCCATTCTTTATAGTCGGCGAAAGTAAAAAACTAGAGATCAACTTGAAAGAACGTTCGTTATAATTTTGTAACATAAACACGAGGCACTTATATGTAAAAGTGTACGCCGCTACGGCACTGACAGTTTACATGTATACACAGTCTCTGTGCACTCCATGCCACTCATTTCACGTGTAAATATTTCAGACTTGTAGATGATTACTATTTAATATTACTGAACACTGAAGTACCCCACTCCGAGCTATCGTGGTGTAACTATAGTAGGGGTATAAAATTAAAAATAGAGCTGTCATTTATCAGATTATCCCGAACAAATATATAAAATGTTAACTGTTTTTAATTACGAAATAACAATTATACTTACTGGTACTTTTGAAGTCACCGATACTACAATCTTTATACGTGTAGGTTGATGATATAGTTACACGATTTTTATATATTTCTTATAATTGCAAATGTCTTAATATACCATTTTATGAGAATATTACTTGATATGTATCGTCAAACAACCTCATTGTATAGGAAAAGTTTGGATCATTATTTTTATTCTTAATTATTATCTGTTGCATTGGTAACAGTCAAGAGCATGACACAGAGGCATTTAGTGGAACATGGCATCAACGTGAATGACTGCCATAGCAATAGCTTTGAAGATCAAAATAGCCCTGATGTTTCTTATTACGTAAGCGTATTTGTGACATCCGCTAATGGCACTGAAATAAATGTGCAATTACCTTCGACTGCAGTTGCGGGAAGCAAGCCAACGCGCGTGTGACTGCGCTTGCGCACGTGTGCAATCCGCTTTAATTATATGCATCCTTATTTGTAGTGTACCTGCTGTGACGAATTGCATCTTGCACTGTGTAAAATTAGTCATTGCATTGTATAACACTGAATTGTGTGCTAGCTAGAATGTGTAGTACTGCATACTGTACGTGTAGGTATGTATAGGATTCACACAGAATCTCTAGAGTTGTTACATAGATTTTAGACATTCCTCGTGTGTTAATTATAACGTCGTAATAAATATTACACCTTAAATTAAACTTATGACTAATTCAAAATGGAAACATAAAAATTGATCATCAATATTTAAGTCATTGGTTAGTAAAACTTGTATTGGTTCTCTTTTCCCATAATTATAATTTTACTCGGACTATACAGTAAAGAGTATTTAGATTGAATTGAAAAGGTGAAAGTGAAAACCACAGAGTATTATTAAAATGTTTATTTCCTTTCTACACATAAATTACAAGTTTAGAGAATTATGTCCCGTTATGTTCATATTACATACTGTACAGATGCTATTAACTAAAAATGCGTCCTTAATAATAAAAATAGATAACTGTTCTAACTTATATTAAGAGACCACACATATCATAGTACAAGTGCTTACAGGAAACTGTTACAAAAAATCTGTACGGATTTGCTTTATATAAAACTTCATATATTCAGAATAATATTAACGAATGTAACAACGTATCAGCTTATTTCATAACATTGTAATTATTTTTTAAGCAATATGTAATTATACTTCCAGATAGCGTCACAAATAATGTAATAAGGGAATATGTAAATGGCGAATAAATAATTATTATCCGCAAATGTATTTTATTTCTCACATAAACTCAATTAAACCGATTCAGAACATTGAATCATTCACAAAAAAGCTTACAGGAATTTAGTTATCAGTACAAATTGGAAGAATTCAAACGTTCAAAATACCTTCATATCGTACTAGGACCTATTTCGTAATAGGTATGCAACGGGCATGCATGATTGCGCACGGAACTAGCCTCCATAATACCTGCATAATTAGAATGAAGAATGAACATTTATCGTCTATGTATAAGAAGATATACAACGTGTAATTACCTGAAATTAAAACGCAAAGCTAAGTAGGTTAAGCTAGGCATGCAACTGGTTCTGAGGATAAGTTTATACTTTTAACAAAATGTTCAAATAAACCTACCTAATATTCCGAATAATTGTTTAGATATTTAACGTACTCTTAGAATATATATGCTTTAAGAATTCTCTAGAAAGAAATAAGTGTCCGAGAAGTAAGATGTAGTCCAGGCCTTTTTTATCCATGTTATTAAATGGCTATGAGCATGTTTCTATAGTGTTGGATATTCCATTGTAGTAAAGCGTAGGTAGAAGAAGTATAAAGTGGAGATGACATTCGTTCAGAAATGAGCAGTCATGTCCTAGCGCACTAGAAGTAGCCACGTAACCCAAATAAAACATCTTGTATGGAATATCGGATTGAAGAACACTTCATAAAATATTCTATAAACTTTTAGAGGCTTTGCAGTCGTAGAAAATGTTGTGGTTCTAACAATAGTTGTAACAGGACATGAAATGACCGTGCACATCCTAGCGCTCGGAACAGGATCAGATCAATATGGGGCATCCTCTGCGACGCCTCATGGCCAAGATTATGCGGCCATTCGGAAGGACGTATCCGATGTACAAGCCCGGTCATGTGTCAGTGGACACATAACCATTACTTCACGTGTATTTTAAATTTTTGAGATGAAAACTTTTAATGATATCGGTATGAGTTATTCACAAGAAACACGAATTTCACATTGCGAACCTTTCCCTGCGCCTCCAAAAATACAAATATATCTTTTGGCTTGAAGTTTTTACATTTTTTTAATTTCGGAAGAAATGAACTTTCCTAAGAACCTTAAGATGACCCAAAGATAATTGTTATTAGGATTATATATAGTAGTCACTGAATGTATGTAATAAATGTATTAAAGCTTTCTACATTTTAATTAGATTTTACTAGTAAATTTAGAATATCTCAAATTCCTTTCTATAAAATATTGAAACGCTGCTTAAATTTATTGTTATTTATTATTTACAAGTCGATCTAATCTTTTGAGTTGTTCCTCATGATATTAATTAAAATGCGTCAATAAGTAGGTATCTTATTCTAGTAACTCGGCATTATGATCTCATATCCTATTATGTCCTATCAGTATTTTTATTTTGCGATGTTTAATGTAACCAGTGGGGAGTCTTCACCTCCTCCCAGTTTTATAAGACTAAAAAGGCGCCCCTCCCCCAGGAATTCTGATGCGGAAAGAAAAAAATGATCTACACCGATAGGTTTGACTTTGATGATTTGATAGCTTTATATATAATGAGCGCATTGCCCACGGCTTCGCTCGTGTCATACGTTCATCTCCTTTTTCACCACCTTAGGGTATGAATTTCCAATAATCCTCCCTTACCCTCCCTTACAATGTAAAAGGATCCCATATGCAATTTTTCGCGGTGCAACCCCAGTAGTTTGGGTTGTGTATTGATATGTCAGTTAGTCAGTTAACGTTTTTAAGATATAAAGATAGATAAATAATATATAATATAGAAGATATAATATTGTCTTTGCTATATTTTAAGCAACAAAGTGCTTTAAACAAATGTGGCTTGGTAAACGAAGTTGAAAAGTGTTTGCTATCGTACTGAAAGTGGATAAAACAAAAATACAAAATGGATATAGACTATATAGTGAACGAATATTATGAAAAGCAATGTGATATTCAAATACTAATTGCAAAATAGATATTACTTAATGATTTAAGAAAAAAGATTTTTTATATTTTTGACGTCGTTCTGGGCATAAGGACGGAAGAGCAAGTCTAGATTGTATGTACACTTGTATGTGTGTGCGCGCGTGTGTGGGTGTGTGTACATCAAAATACAGTATTTCAAAACTGAACCAATATTCATACATATTTTGACTGTTACTCGCACTTTACTTTGTTCTTAGTAATACCATATATACATTCGCATATACTATAGCTATGCATTATTTATTCAACTGATATGATATAAAAACTGATACTTTAATGTAGTTTAAGTTGACGATGGTTGTAATAAGATTATTTATAATCATTACCGATTTTGGTAGTAGGCATACATTTGCAATAAGAATTTATAATTTAAATGGATAAGTTTTAGATCATCTAGTCTGTCTAGCACATCCCGGTGGGGGTGGATGGGGGATATCGATTGTTAGTATTTAAGCTTCCTGAGCCGTCATACATTATTTATTCACTGCCACGTAAGTTTCTACGAAAAGAATTGGCTTTTACTGAAGCCTCAAGTAATTGCACTTCAGGCCGTCCCAGTACACGTAGTACAATAGCAACATTAACGGTACAACTATGACTGTCTGCCTATTCGAGAAAAAAATATAATGGCTACAAAATAATTCTTGACGATTCTGGAAAATGTATATTTGTAAAATTACCTATAATACAATACGATAACTGTACATAAAGGTGTAGGCAGAGGTTCACTTTTGGGTGAATATTCATATTACCCACGTTTCGCCAATTGTATAGATCCCATGTAATAGGTGGCGAGAGGCAGATAGCATTACATTAATTAAAAAAGACGTCGGGCATCGCCAGTTTTTCAGAGGTAAAAACGCATCATGTATAAAGTCAGCTTCTAATAAAATTTATAGGTAAAATTAAAGTCAGAGGAGGTCTAATTACTTTCGACTCTTTAGTAATTCATTTATCGCGCAGCAATCTATCACAAGTTTAGTCACAATATCCGTTCATAAACAGATAGGGACATAGATTAATTAACTAGCAACGGGCAATTCAATTATGATCTCATTGAAACCCATTTCAATCACGAGACAGAGCGAAATAGGTACATCATAGCCAGAACACAGAAAAAAACAGAAACCGCATGGACTTAAAATATATCCAAAATAAAAACCCTACCAGCGGCATCTCTTACTCGTGTAATGTCGCTATGTGGGATTTCCCTTTTCGATGCCGATTTCTTTACGAAAAAATGTAAGTATAACTTTTATTACTATAAAACAATAAAATAACAGATTTAAACTAAATTTTACACTACTTTTGTCCCATTTGGGTTAAATTCATCAGACGCGGTTTCTGTTTTTTTTCTATGTTCTGCGATGATAGCTAACGAGCTGTGAGTGTACGGATGCATCTCTATAACACAGTTAGCCATCCCCACCCCTTTCACCGGCCACCACAAATCAATACGGCTGTGAGCTGATTGCGTGGGTAGAGCCTAGGTACACGTGAACCACGTACCTACTGGGAAACGAGAACGAATTATGTATTGAAATATTAATGTGACCGTCTGTGTGTGCCGACGTCGGTAGTCGTCGGTAGTGATAGACAGAGATGGTTAGATGCTATCGGCTATTATAGATATTCCTATGCGACATTGTGTTGGGAGATGTAATGAATTGAATGTATGGCGACGTACGTGTATGTAACACGGTGTATGGAAAATATGAAGGAATTTCTAACCGTGTCGTACTATTGTAGGAATATTCGAGTATGTTATTAGATCGAAAATCGATTCCTTTGGTAATACCTAAATTTATTCCAAAGTGTCTGAAATGTATGTAACTAGTGACATCTAACGAGTCGAGCAACAATCTGTATTATTTTCTACGTAGTTTCAGGCAACAAAACCCTAGCGTAACTAATGATCTATTCTGGATATCCAGTTGACTTCACTGGGTTGATTTAGAAATACCTAATTGCTTAAATGTGAAATTGGTTTCTAAAAAGTGTGGGAAATTAAAATAAGATTGTGGGAATGTGGAAAATTATTAATTAGTATGACCAAATTAAATTATGTAATTACTTAGATTGCTGTATAAATTATTATTTATGTACATGAGTTTTATTGCGAGTATTAATGTTTGTTGTACGTTGCAAATAATAAGCTAAATGAAAAGTGTTTTAATAAAAAATTAAAAAAAAAACCAAAACTATTCGAATGGCTCTCAAAAATATGCTTTAAATAAAATATGTCCTTGTATTTAAAATTTTTATAAGACATTTTAATAAAAATTATTTAAAAATTCAACGGACACATTTGAAAATTCGAAATAAGAACTTTTTACGTCGCTTCAACTTTATCTCAAAGACGTATTTATATATTTTACGACAGAGCACAATAAAACGAATAGTGTTTATTAAATTAAAGGAGATTTTCGATGGTGAGTCGTTAGTAGTGTACACACATACAACACAAACACATAAAGAGCAAATTAATTTCTGGGTAGCAAGCTCAAACATAAATACATAAATTGGAATAGCAAGTCAGGTTTCCTTGTTTTTTTTTTATTAAAAATTTAACATTATATTACACGCATTCAGACAACAAGGTTAGACATTCAAAGAGGTAGCTTGTTCAATTCACACATTTTGTCGCAAATCGCAGCCGTCCATCCAACATTTGTCCGATAAGTCGATACTGGACGACATTAAGAGCAAAACTAAAGCCCTGTTCAAGCACACATGAATCCCACGGGAGCGAACGTGATCCACTGCGTCGTTTATTATACTATCAAGTTTTCAAAAATATTTTGGCACTTAACAACACTAACGTGATAAACGAGCGACTCGCTTTTCGCCTCCCGCGCACGGTACACGTTGCTTCGAACGGAGCTTCACATAGACATATTAAATTTTGGATAATTTGGTGTACTGTTATACACATTAAAGAACTGTAATCTGACCTACACAATATCCAATTTTCCACTCGTACATGACATACAGCGATTTTATTATTGTACAATAATACATTGTCTAACAAGGCTACAATTACCGTCATTATTCTTGGAATATTCTAGCTTTCTGAATGAAATACAAAATATAGAATACTTCAACGTATTCACAAATATAAATGAACGCACGCGTACGCATACAAACCTAATTATGTCCAATAAAATACAAACAGTTGAAATACAATTTGAACAGGGTGTGACATTATTTTATAAGACATATTTTGAACTATTCACTATTTTTATTTGTTTATGACAAATTTAAAGGCACATGGTTAGTAAATAGTATTCAATGTTCAGACAGTGTTACTATTATGCGGTTAGCAAAATGTTGATTCCATATTATTCCTCAAGGAAAATTCACCTGTGTTACACAGTTGCCCTGTATAAAAAAGTTTGGTTAATTGTTCGTGCATTAGTAGGGTCAGAACAAACAGAGCTAAAGCAAGTTCCATGCGGCATTGGCAAACATATGCCACCAGTAGTAGAACCACGCAAACGAGGGTCTACGGCTTCGTGTGCGCCAACCAGTAGGCATGCGTATCTATTTATTGTGGGTATATCAGTATAAGGATTATTCTCAAAATTTCGGGACTTCTGTTACACCCAACCTTATAAAACATAGTTTTCGTAGTCACCGAACAGAGCAAAATCAACGCTATTATATAAACAACAGAATGTCAACCCACGATTCCGCCATGTTGAAAAATGTCAGTTAAATACAAAAAAACATTTTTTATATATTCAATATTGAAAATAATATTTATATATAAATTTGAACTAGTATCAATTGTTGTATAAAATTTACTATATAAAATTTTACTAACTACACTACTAAACTATTGATACGATTATAGGAAATATTTTTGTAGATGAACTGACTATTGTGTGAATAAAAATCATTTACCACAATTTCGCGGAATGTAGAGTACATTTACTTTAGTACTTACGATTCATTACACAGTTCTGTTCAAAGTGGCAGCAGCCTAATTCCAATAACACAAGCTGCAAATGTATTTTTTTTTAGTTTAGCGCATATGTTTCTCTTTCTTTTTTGGAGCATTTGTATAATAAATTTTTCCTGTTACATCAAAACCTCACCTTTTGTTTCTGACGGTTGACACTCAATTGGCCTCCAACTATTATAAGAGAGTCAGAGGCAGGCTCACCTAACCCTTAAGAAACCTCGATGTGTCTTGAATGAAATTTTCAACAGATAAATAATTAACGAGTGATATAGAGATTATATGGAAGAAAATATTAACGGCAACAATGAATCCTACGCACTAGACAAATCATACAGTTTAAATATTTATGTCGCCAATGGATTAACTAGATTTTATTAGTTAATTGGTCATTCAAGTTTATTTGAGCTCAAATATAAGGTCTACTTAGTCCAGAATAGTGAAAACGTTAATTATGATAACCAACAACAAACAAGCTTTTCAGAAATGCGATTCTAAAAATGCGTGACAGTTTTAAATCTTAAACAATTTACAACAAATATTAATTTCATTCCTCTGTCACCCAGAAGTCTGGGTAATCTTTCTTAACAAATTTGTAAGTAAGCTTTTATATAAAATATACATTTTTTTATTTTTAAGGTGGACGCAGAATCGAATTAAAATATATTTTGAATAGATAGATAATTAAAAATTATCATCTGAGCGACTGTAAATAGTTGGTGCCATAGACCCAGAATTGTGTGTCTTATTGTCAATTGTCGACTTTTACTTATAAGCTATTTTACCACACTATTGGGGCTATTTGCCTCGGTCACAGGGTACGTTATTAATTAGTGTATGTACTTTCAAACGCAGTGTTCTGAATCGATTACACAAGATTATAAAAATAAAAACTAGATGGCGCTGTACGTGTACATACGTACCTTTGTGAATAGAAATAATGATGTTCTATTTCACGAAGTCCGTTTGACTACGGATGTTGTCAGGCATGCACAGACAATTATGTATGCATATTTTAGTAAAAATTTATTTTTAAAATTAAATCTTAACAAATATTTACATGTGATATTTTCATGCTAACTCCCCACTTTACACACACTAGCGCTTTATAGATACAGGTCACAATTACAGCAAGAGCCAAACGGACTTCTTGAGATAGACCATCTATACACAATTTCGATCCATCTTTCCACTTACGCTAAAGGACAAATACTGACAGAACGGCCCGATAACTTCTTATTCATATTTAAAATTTACACACTCCCGCGAACCGATTTACACAGACACAAATTTCTCATAACCGCTTCTATAATACCAATACTACAATCCGAAACGTAGCTTCGCGCACATTACATTCCTGTGAGCGATACAGGGAAAATTGAGTGGGTATATACGACAGACAAACTGATTTATACTGCGTTAATAAAATTGATTACACAAACATATCATATTTCCACCAAATAGTAATTAATTTATCCGCCTTATTGCTTTAAAAAACGTTTTGAATGAAATCTTACTGATAACACTAACTGATAAACACAGCCTACTTAGAGAATTATTGTTCAAATATTTAATATATGTTACTTGTTTGCAAAAATATAGTATTTAAGTTATGTGATTTGTATTGTTATAATAAACTGGTGTGCATGATATATTCATTACGGGAAAAATTCTACAGTAAAATATGTGTTGCTATGGTAAATATACAAAAAAGAACATTTATATACACATAATTGCTTAATGTTGTTAAAATATAATTTGGGAATACATGAAGTATTTTTCTCTGTTTTATTCTAAATAGCAATAGCTAGGATAATTAAAACTTATCTCATATGGTATATAATATGGATTGATCACTTGGAAGCACTTGTATAACTTTTTGCCTTGCAGAATGTTTAACTAGCATACATTGAACTTGAATATTATTAAGATAATTGGCAGGTGGAAGGTGGAAACATACTATTTACACTGTGAAAAGACAGAAACAAAGCCCTGAAACACAATTATTCAACGTAATCTCATCATCATGAGTTAACTAGTTCGTATCCACCTTGAACCGCTTGTTTCGTCCCTCGAGTCACACATCAGGAATTTTTAACTACACAATCACTCCCATCTCCAACCACAACAACGAGGAGACCCAATTTTGTTAAAAACCAAGTTATATCGCCATCGGCACAATAATAATCAAATAAAAAATATAACGACGTGCGTGTCAACAATTTAAACGCAGTATGGTCATAAAACTTTGCAGTTGTTACTAAAATTAGGTCTCTGAACAAAGTGGCAAATAACAAATGGTACCATAAACAATTCGTTACGACGCCCGGTCTATTAAATGGGGGAGACAACCGGCGATGTGGTACACTAAAATATAGACTTAAACTAAACTAAAAGGTGCAAAATATCCACTTAAACTATTTAAATGTTAATCTCCCTAAGCGCAGTCAGTTCAAATTGATCTACAAAAGTAAAAACAATAAATAACTAGCAAGTAAAAATAGATACTTACAATTATTACAAGGGCTCTAATTCTATTGTTATTTGTATATCGTTACAAAATGAAAGCGCAGGTACCGCATGGAGAACTAAGCGTATCCAATGTTTATATTCTACACCATGTTATGAGGCGGATGGTTTGGCGCCGAGCCACGCGGACGCACCGACGGCAACAGTACCTTCAGCAATGAACAGAATCACTCTTAATATATTCGTTGGTACAAAATGTACCTTATGATTTTAAACTTGTATCATCGCGTATATTGCTATTTTGAATGGGTGCTCATGATCTATAACACTTGTTTTAGAGAGAATTCAAACCAGTTACATGTATCATGGTCACGGAAAAACAGCGAATGTATTTTTTCAAAATCGGTACGTGTACGAGCATAAATGCGTTCGTTATGAACGGACTGGATGCGTACAATTTTCTTGTTAGATAAGGACGTATATGCATCCGTTACGAACGTGCACGTACAGTTTTTTGCCACACATGGATGTAATTGACTCAATATTGACAATACTTTTATAACGTCAATATATAAAACTTTAAATTTAAGTTGCTGTACATTATAGATATTCAGTTAAAAACTGTAAATTCTAGAATGATCTATGTGACTACTATTTTTCATATTAGTAGTTGAGTAATTTAAAATTTGTTGCTAAAATATTAATTGCTATAATTGTTAGTGTAGTTTAGAAGAACGAGAAAATGTTTATGGACACCTAAAGCATGGAGGTTCACCAAAAGAGTATTTATTCAACATAACTTTATATGCACTTCCAACTTTTATTTTTATTTTTGTATTGTATATTGCAGTGCAGACCTATTAATAACACGGTTTTTTTTTTAAATTCTTTAGCATAATGTAGCTGTTACCGTCGGTTCATTAGTGTGGCATCCGGAACATTTATTACAACTAAACTTCAGAGTAATATGCCCACGTGTGACCTTAGATTCTGGGGTCATAATTTATTTTTAAAAAGTTCTGCTACGTTACAAGCCGTTCGTGGAATTACGTTCTTAAGATTTTATTAGTTACATTTTATATAATGATATATTGATATGAAGAGTAAAAGACTTATACGTCGATATTATTTTTATTACAAATTAAATATTGCTATAAACAAACAACGATGTAATAGTGTAGAGCTCTTAACGTAGCAGAATCTGTCAGCCGTCATCCCTCCGTCTCATTAAATTAAAAAAATCACATCAAAACTTACAGCCAGTGTTACCATTTCTTAATAATTACTTTTTAATAAATTTTCGTGGATTACACTGACATATTTTTTATTGTTAATCGTGAATAACAAAAAGATATATCTTTTTGCTTTAAATTTTTTCCCATTTAACAAATTGAGATAAAATCGCAGAAAATGGTGGTAGTGAAAATGAAATACTATTATATAATTGTTATAGAATATTACGCCAATTATTCAGTATTATTATTAATAAATTATTAAGACATGGTAAAAGAGGCTCCACAATTAGAAAAGGTCGACGAAATTCAGACGACCATTTCACTATTTACACTTGATTAAACAAAAATTCGAAAATATATTCGAATCGTTTAAACTAAAATTAACAATTAATCAAAATTTAAATCATTGGTGTACTTCTCCATGTTTAGTTCCCTAAAGTTATGGAAATTTTAATTATTCAATCACACCAATCAACTTGCCTTCTACCACAAAAATTAGGGCAGATAATTCAGCCATAGAAAATCACATAAGAATTATTTTAGGAACATAAACATTTTACAAAAATATTTTTATTTGGCTCTATTTATAATATTCTAGTATTTCAATAAATTTATTGCTAAGTCATTGTAATACGATGGACTAATGGTGTCCGAAACTAATATACCAATTAATAAATAAATGAAAAATTCGATTTGTTTGATTCCTGAGCATCTTATAAGTGTCAGAGATAGCATATGTTTATATAGGTATACCATAATATAAAATTGTATTGAAAAATTATGAAAACCCATAGCAGTTCTTTTTGAGACACCATATTGAGTCAATTTTTGCTGTGTTTAGAATAATGCGAAAAACCATAGATAGCATTCTTGGTTGTTCTCTAAATCTCATAAAACGGACTTTAGCAAAAGTTTTGTACCACAGCCTATTGTCATACTAATAATCACCAATGGGCTAATCATGTCATCCTTCACAATCTTTGATTTATTTAATAATTGACAGCTTAATAATATTCCTAGGGAAAAGCAAATTTTAAAATAAACGAAATAGTGAACTATCAAATCAAAACACTTGCCAAATTTTTACGTAATTCATAATTAATTCGCCTGAATACACATTCTAAAAAATTCAAATTCCATTCAATATTATACCTTTACTCTACTATCATTACACGCACAAAAGACTATCTCACTGTCAAATAAATTTAACTCCAACACCAGAGACTTGATATCATAAGAAAACAAAAGACAATTTGAAAAAAATTACAAAATATTCTATAGTATCGGTAGTGCTTCAAATTCAACTTAGGCTGTGGTTTTCTGGAATACCGAAGATAAATAGTAAATTCTTAAAACGAAATTCAAATTTTGTGATACATATGAGTAATTTGTTTCTCAGAACAGTATAACATACAAACTTATTACATAGACATCAAAATGTTTGAAATTATTAAATTATGATCCCAGTATTGCAGAATTATATAATAAACAAACATATTGACGGTAGAAAAATAAGGAACTACGCGTATGCTACATCTGGGGACGCTCCATGGAAATAACATACGTACTGGATAGCCGAAATGTCAAAGCAAATAAAAAATACCACTGAAAAGCGTCTTGCCCTCTCGCTCGATACCGATCACAGAAAAACGACATCACAACACATTACTACAGCATGATAATTCTCTAAACTACGAATACTGTAAGGGAGATCCGACAGAGTACAATTTGGAACAATAAAAAAACATCCAAAACAAATATGTAGACAATTAAAATAACCTAACTACTCTATATTTATAAGGTTTAATATGTTTTAAAAAAAAATCTTGTACCACTTCTAGAACAATAAGAATTTGAATTGCATCCTTTTTGATTTTTTTATTATATTAAAAAGTGGGTACACAGATGGCTCATACCGGTATGGGACTACCGTTGCCTATTGCAATTTGCAACATTAACACAGTTAATAAAGCGTTGGTTATTATAGGGCTAGTTATTTTAATTTGCCATTTTAATTTGTATATCAAAGTCATTCACTTAAGAAATTACCCTAAAACTTTGCTAAGTCCATTGAATATGAACATTAATTATAATTACCTGATTTGAGTACAAAAAATAAAAAATCATCGGAGCTCCCTTATTGTTTCTCTACCTACAACTATCCCACACGACAATCTGAACCGATGAAACATTTCAAAACTTACACTCCCTACATATTCTCGCTACACCCCACACTCCTCTCCATAGATGTGTACTTACATACGAAACTTAAAGCATGAAGATAAGACTGTTCCTTCTTGAGATTACAGATATCCAATTTGTTCCTACGTTGTAAATAAGTATAGTATAACTTAAAATAGGACGCGCATAATTACTATACTATGACGGGGCACTTGATGACATTTCAACACTCACGGGGGCAGGTACTTGCATCTGAAAACGTTAATCCAATTTTATTATCAGTATCACTATCATCAAATTAGCCTGTCTGGGCGCGGAGGAGACAGCATCACACCTCCTACTGGAATGTAAGGAGGTCGCTACATACAGACTGAAACA
>DWIE01000380.1:0-15841 GCA_018248235.1 Choaspes benjaminii
TTTTTTTTTTTTTTTTTTTTTTTTTTTTTTTTTTTTATTAATTTATAGCTTTTATTAAACAGTTTTCACATCAAGGTAACATACAAATTTTACTTTATAAATATATGGATAGGTAGGCACTAGAAATATTAAGTGATAAAATACTGTCACTCCTAATAACTTAATACAATTAGGTGAAACATACAACACAATTTAATTTTAACAATATCGTGCACTTAAAACAAACTAAGTTAAAGATCACTGTAACGTTAAACTCTAAAATCTCATTCAATTCGGATTTGTACTTGCAGAAAACATTAGGTCATCAACATCGGCAGTGTTTATCAAAACATAGAAACTGGCAAGGCAAGTAATGCGTGCGTACTTTGATCTGAGTCGCGGCTGGCGTAGCGACTGACGACTGACACTACTTATGTTTCTTTGTCGTAGGAAGTTGACAGCGGAACGCGGCCCGGGCGCGGGGGAACGCGGCGCGGCGCAAGGGCGCGAGGCGCGAGGGCGCGGGGCGCGAGGGGCGCGAGGGCGCGCGGACGTGCGGCTGCCGGCGCGGGGGCGGTTAGCGGAGCTGTTAGAGGCTGGGCGACGGCAGAAGCGCGCCGTGCCTTTTGACGACTAGTTTAGCCGAGGTCTCGGCCTGGCCCGCGGCCGAGGTGACGCGGCAGGTGAACGTGCCGGTGTCTTCCTCGTACGTGTTGCCGATCAGCAGCACGGCGTTGTTGCCTTCGTGGATCATTTGAAAATCAGGTGTCTCGGGAATAAGAGCGCCTTCTCGAAGCCATTGAACAGTTGGTTTCACTTTGCTGGTTATGTGAGTTTTGAACTGCGCCGGCTGCCCCTCATAGACCACGAGGTCACGCAGTGGCGTAAGGGTTGGTAAATTATCCGCTTGGTCTGGTTGCGTTACTTTCAATTTAGCAGCAACAGTAACTCGGCCGCCGGAGTTAAAAGCGACACACCTGTAATCCCCCTCATCTTCCGGGAAAGCCTCCGAAATGCGCAACGTGTAGTCATCTGCTGCTCTTGACATTTGGAAGTACTTTGATGGTTTGATTAATTTATCACCTTTGTACCATTGAACTGTCGGAGTTGGTTTTCCAATTATCTTGCAACTGAATTCAATTGCTTGTCCTTCAGTGACCACTTTATCTTTAAGAGGTTCAATAATCTCAGGCGGCGCATTAGCAGCTTTAGTTTGTGGTTTTGGTTTCTCCTTAGTAACCGGAGCGGTAACGACACATTCTGCGTCACATCTTGCTTCGCCGGCGCTGTTGATGGCGACACATTCATATTTTCCCGAATCTTGTGGATACGCTTCAAGGATTAGTAGTGTATAAGTGCCATCCTCTTCTAGAATTTTGTTTCGTATGTCAGGTTGCACCTTTTTGCCGTTCTTAAGCCAGTAGACGTCAATTGGTTTTGTGCCAGTCACTTTCGTGTCGAACCTTACGAGTTGACTAGCAGCGACGTTTACATTCTGAGCCGTCAAAGTGAAGCTGGGCGGAACCACGCCGCCCCTTCCTTGTCGTCTGCGTTCTTCTACAACAAGGTTAGCACTGCATTTGGCGGTGCCACCCCTGTTCTCTGCTACGGCGGCGAATACTGCTGAATCTTCGACGAATACTTGTCTTATTATTAAAATAGACTTTGTGCTGAAAGTATGAATTTGGAAATCGGGTGAGTTCTTAATTGGGAAATTCTCACGGTACCATTTTATAGTCGGTAAAGGATCTCCATCAAATTCAACTTCGAATCTAGCTTGCTCATGCTCAAACACGCGACATGGCTGCATCTTCTTAGTGAACACTGGAGGCTGGCTCGGCTTAACTGGTCCCTCCACTACTCTCTCTTGAGTCTGTGCTTTGTGTTCAACTTCAGTTGTCTCAGTTGATGTAATTTTCCGAGTAATTTCAGTATCTCCAACGACTTCTTTCTGAATCTGTTTCTGTTTAGCTACGTGAACTTCTTTGCCATGAACGGTCGACTCCGAGGGATCGGGGATCCTTGGCTTTACTTTCTTCTGTAATTGCTTTTCCACGACCTCTTCTGTTTGCTCCAAACTATCTTGATATCTTTGTGCCATAGTTTTAGCCACTGAAGTGCTTGTCACTTTTTCACCCGGGATAGCATATTGGTGAGTAGATTCTCTCAGCCTGCTTTCCTTGACCACTTGCTCATTCTCCAATTCTTGGAGTTTGTTATAGTACTCTTCGCTTTTCTTCTTCTTTACTGTTTGTTGCCATTCAGTTTCAGGTTCTCTAATAACTTTGGGTTTTAACTCGGGCCTGTGATCGATTGTGCCCTGGCGTTGCATGACTTGCCTTTCCTCAAAAGTTTTCTCTAATTCGGTTTCTGTTCGTTGATATTGTGTCGATTCATCATACCAAGGCCTTGGCGCATTCTTCAATACCCCTCGATAATCGTCATGTCTGGGAATGACTTTTAGCTCGGTCGTAGCTAAAGCTTCGCCTGCCGAACTTCTGGCTATCACTTCAATTTTACCAGTATCGTATTGTCGTGTCTTGGGTATGTCGAAGTGGTACATGCCATCGTATGTCAGTTTATATCTAGAGCCGTTGACTATAGTGTTGCCGTTAATGAGCCACATGACTCGCGGCTTGGGATGGCCGGTGACGCGGCAGCAGAAGCGCGCCCACTCGCCCTCCTCCACGGTGGCCGGCTCGGGCCTGCTCACGAACACGGGCGCCGAGCGCGCCTTGGCCTCCTCCGCCGGCTGTTCCGGTCCGATTTGCCAAGAAGCCTCCATTTCCCTAATTTTTTCAATGCTTTTCATATGTTTAGGTAATTGGGAATCATAAACTATGCCAGGCTTGCCGGCTGTCTGGATGACGGCTCTAGTTTCATCCATCCCGTAGAGGTTCGTGGCGCGGCACACGTACTCGCCGCTGTCCTCGGGGTAAACCCAACCAAAATTCATCGCCACATACCCAAAGTCGTAAATGGGTGTAAAACGATTTTTGTGTAGCAGAGGTTTGCCGTTGAAGAACCACTCCACCTTCATATTAGGATCGCCCACTGGCGCCAGCTGACATTCAAATTTGGTGGATTCCATTTCTACCAATGTCGTTTGACTCTGGATTTGGGTAACAAATCGTGGCGGCTGCTTTTTATCGGCATCGTAAAGGTCATCTTCCGTAAGGAATATTTCTGAAGTATATTTTTTAATTGTAGCTTCCATCTGGGTGAGTGCCTCGGACTTTTTCATCCCTCTGGGTACTTGGTTTTGTAGTATAATATCCGGCAATTGTTTGCATGATACTGTAGCCCTAGTGGTGTCTTCTCCAAAGTCATTTACGGCTCTACAAATATATTCTCCGGAATCCTCGGCGTAAACGTAAAGAATGTCAAGTGAGACAAATCCCATGTCGTATACTGTACGGTACCTATGGCCAGAAGGTAAAAGTTTACCATTTCGATACCATTCAATCCTTAACCTCGGGTCCTCTTTAGGTTCTACTCTACATTCGAAACGGACAGATTCGGATTCTTCCACAGTATGCGACTTGATTTGAGTGATGAATTTGGGCGGTGTAGTCACCACAGGCTCTTCTTTGGGAGTATCGGTCACGCGGCCCTTTTCAAGTTCTTTAATTTTTTCGCCGCTCATACCCTGCGGCAACTGTGACTCTAATACAATATCACGTTTAGCACTGCATGTAATTTTCGCAGTAGTAGTAGCTGAGCCCCACTTGTTGACGGCACGGCACGTGTACTCGCCGGCGTCCCGCGCGTAGATGTAGTCGATATCTAGAGCAACAAAGCCGAAGTCATTCAGCATATGCACGCGAGAACCAGTAGCGAAGGGCCTGCCGTTATGGAACCAGTCGATTCTCATGGTTGGATCTCCTACGGGCTCTACTCTACAGTCAAAGTGTATCGGACCTCCCTCGGGTACGTCAAGATTATCCTTAATTTCGACGGTAAATCTAGGAGGATTTGGTTTTTCATCTTCAATTGTAATTTCTTCACGTTTATGCAATGTTTCTTCAAGCTTTTGTATACTCTCAGTACCTGATTTAAAGGACGATGGTAACTGAGGTTCAAGGATGATGCCTTGTCTACCTTTGACTTGAAGTTTGCAGGACACCGTCGCTTCTCCGTGGCGGTTGGTGGCTTTGCATGTATAGAGCCCAGCATCCCGTTGATATACTCCTCCGATCTCTAATATGACAAAGCCAAAATCGTTTATCGTTTTCACTCTAGATCCGGTCAAAAGTGGTTTGCCGTTGTGATACCATTCTACTCTCATGCTCGAGTCATTAACAGGAATCAAACGACATTCAAAGTGAGCTGAGGAATTCTCTGACAGAATTAGATCAGATGGTGTAGTGATGAATTCGGGCGGGTTGCCGCTTTCGGTTTCAGGCGTTGATGTGTCAACAGTTCCGGTGTACCCTTCCAGGGCGGCGATTTTATCGATCGTTCCTTCCATTCCCTTGGGCAACTGAGATTCCAATATGATATTCCTCTTCCCTTGTACCTTCATCGTAGCAGTGGTTACCGCTTCGCCGTAGTTGTTGTATGCTCTGCACAAGTATTCGCCCGAATCTTCTGGATAGGTGGGTGATATTTCGAGAATAACAAACCCGAAGTCACAGAAAGTTCGGAATCTAGAACCTGCTTTCAAAGACTTTCCGTTCCAATACCATTCCACCTTCAAGTTTGGATCATCAGTTGGAGTGAGGCGGGCTTCAAAGTGTGCGTTTTCCCCCTCTCTCAAATTGTCAATGTTCGACAAAGGAACTGTAAATACAGGAGCTTTTCCTCGCTTCTCCTCAATAGTGGTATCTTTTCTGCGTATCAAAGAGTCTTCCAAGGTTTGTAATTTTTCTAATCCACCCTCCATACCCCGCGGCAGTTGCGAGTCCAGGATTAAATTCTCTTTCGACGTGCATTTCAGCGTGGCTTTAGTGGAATCTCGGCCAAGTTTATTAGTCGCTACACATTCATATTCGCCTGAATTTTCTTCATAACAATATAAAATATCCAGAATAACAATGCCAAAGTCATGGAAAGTTCTGTATCTATGTCCATGGGGAAGCTTTTTGCCATTATAGAACCACTCAACCTTGAGATCCGGATCGTCCACGGGCATCAGGCGAGCCTCGAAGTGTGCGCTCTGGCCTTCTACAAGTTTTGTGACATCTTGGATTTGCGTAATAAACCGTGGTGGTTCCGCAGATGCAGGGGCTGGCGCTTGCTGTTGGGCCCCTTGTAAGCTTTCTAACTCTCTTATTTTAGCTAATGAGTCGGGTTGCAAACTATCTAGAAACACTCCTCCTCTACCATAGCAATTAATTGTAGCCTTAGTGAAGTCTTCGCCATATTTGTTATAAGCCCGACAGACATATTCGCCTGTGTCATGATTTTGAGTGTACGCTATATCTAAAACAACAAAACCGAAGTCTGATACTGTTTTAATTCTCGTGGAGTGACGCAGTGGTTGGCCGTTATGATACCATTCGATCTTCATATCGGGATCATCTACTGGCACCACGGTGCACTCAAAGTGAGCCGATTGGCCGTCTTTGAGCCCTTCAATATTCTGAATATGAGTCGTGAATCTGGGCTTTTGACCTTTGCTCTTATCTACACACTCAAGTTTCACACTTATTTCAGCTTGTCCCCATTTGTTTGTAGCTCGGCAAGAGTATATGCCGGAATCCGAAGTCTTAGTCCCCAGAATTTCAAGAACAACCATACCGAAAGCGTAAACGGTACGTATGCGATGACTAGCTTCAATTGTTTTACCATTGTAGAACCACTCGATGACCATACTTTGATCTCCTGTAGGTATTAAAGATGCTTCGTAGTGAGCTATTTGACCTTCGCTAATGTCGACGATATCTTGGAATACGGTGGTGAATTCTGGCGGTCTACCAGTATCGTCATCAGGCTTTTGTCCTGGTTCTCTTCGCAGTGAATCTTCAAGGTTTTGAATCTTTTCTAATCCTTCAGCGCCCTTAGGGTGTTGTGTGCGCTCTATTAGATCTTCTTTACTTGTGCAGTAAACAGAAGAAGAAGTGAACGCCTCTCCTTTCTTATTATATGCCTTGCATGTAAAAATTCCACTATCCCGTTGGTATACGTCGACGAGATCTAAAGTGACGAAGCCAAAATCGCTAGTTAACTTAAATCTTGAACCTTGTTCCAATACCTTTCCATTAAAGTACCATTCAATTTTCAAGTTAGGATCATTTTTAGGTTCGACTTGGCCTTCAAAATGTAGGGCTTGGCCCTCTACTAATTGATGTTCTGCAACAAGTGGTACAATCCATTCTGGCTTAGGGTAATCGGTGTCAGGTAATGAGGTTCTCCTTGATTTGGAGAGTCTGGCTTCTTCTGCTTGTTCTACAGCCTCTAAGCCGGCTTTTCCTTGAGGATGTTGAGTATCAAGATAAATATTTTTATCTCCAGTACACCGTAAAGAGCCAGAAGTTGTAGCTGAACCCTTGCTATTTGTAGCTTTACAAGTGTAAATACCAGAATCTTCTTCATACGTGTGAACTATATCCAACGAAACGTAGCTGAAATCGTGGGTACTCTTATACCTCGTACCCGAAGGTAACGGTTTATTGTTAAAGAACCACTCTATTTTCAAAGTTGGATCTCTGGATGGCTCGACGTTACATTCGAAATGTATATTGTCGCCCTCTTTGCACAATATATTATTCAAGTGAGATATAAACACTGGAATCTCATATACAGGTTCAGGAGATTCCGGCTTAGTCGGCTTCGGTTGTTCCAAAGCACCAATTCTGTCCAACGATTCCGGATGCAGAGATTCTCCTAGTAACCAATGACGGTCTTCTATCTTTATCGAGGCAGTTGACACTGCTTCTCCGACCAGATTTGTTGCTCTGCATGTATAAATACCGGAGTCATCAATTCTCAATGTATTTATAGAAAGCGTAACTAAGCCAAAATCGAAAGTACTCTTTAATCTTGAGCCAGTTGTAAGTGATACTCCATTTTTGAACCACTCAATTCTTAAAT
The DNA here is from genome assembly GCA_018248235.1 of Choaspes benjaminii. Taxonomy (NCBI): domain Eukaryota; kingdom Metazoa; phylum Arthropoda; class Insecta; order Lepidoptera; family Hesperiidae; genus Choaspes; species Choaspes benjaminii. The sequence continues at coordinate 7,015 of DWIE01000380.1, forward strand.
TAGAATCAGTGCGGGGCTCTACTTGCGCCTCGAGATATATGTGTTGACCCTCAACGAGTTTGTCATGACTTTTAAGATGCGTAGTAAATATGGGTGCTTGTTGTATTCCAGAGTCGATAAACATTTCGGGAACTTTATTCATGGCAGCTTCCTTTAATTTAATTTGTTCCCAAGATTCAGGTCTCATTGCCTGGTCGACTATGGTCGACTTCGATTTGACTTTAAGCGATGTGGAAGAGACGGTACTTCCAGAGTTATTTATAGCTTTGCACATATACAACCCAGCATCTTCCGTTACCACTGAGTTGATATCAAGTGTCACGAATCCAAAGTCGTGAGTAGTACGGAATCTTGAACCCATTTTAAGCTCTACTCCGTTAATGTACCACTCGAAGCGCAAACTGGGATCGCCGACGGGGACCACGCGCGCCTCGTAGTGAGCGTGCTGTCCTTCCCACAGCTCAGAGGGTCCGGTGAGCACCTGGGTGAATATTGGTTTCTCGAATTCTCGCTCCGGTTCGTCGGGCCGCTTAGGCTGTGGCTCTTCTAATCTTTGGATTTTTTTCATGCCCTCGGGGTGTTGAGTCTCCATTTGGATTGCCGCTTTCGTCTTTATTCTCATGGCTGCAGTTGTAACTGCTTCTCCTAAAAGATTGGAGGCTCTGCACATGTACACTCCCTCGTCTTCATCCCGAACATGAGTTATAGTCATTGACACATATCCGAAGTCATGCGTTTTAGTAATTCTCGAACTGTCTTCAATGAGCTTTTCATTTCTAAACCATTCTATTTTTAGAGTAGGATCGCCGACAGGAATAAGCCGACAATCAAAGTGTGCAGTTTGACCTTCTTGAATGTTATCTATGTTCTGTAATGGTTGAGTGAACACGGGGCGTTGTCTGGTAACAGGTTCTGGTATTTCCGGCCTCTTAAACGGTTCCGCCGACTCTAACTCTCGGATCTTCTCTAGACCTTCAGGACGTTGAGATTCCGAAATAATACTGCCTTTTGCGGTTACTGTCATGGATATCGATGAAGTGCATTGGCCAAGAGCATTTATCGCTTTGACAGAGTACTCCCCAGCGTCCTCTGGGACACAATGTTGAATATCCAGTGACACGTAACCAAAATCAAAAGTGATATGGAACCGTGACGCAGATTGCAGGGCTTTGCCGTTGTGGTAGAATTCGATGCGAAGATTAGGATCGTGAACGGGTTCTACTTGGCATTCGAAATGAGCAGTTTGACCTTCATACACATGTGTCGTACCTCTTAGTTCTGTAACAAACCTAGGGGGAGATATTTTGGGCTCCTCCACTTCGATCCTCGTGTGATGGCCTTGCGCTTCTAATTGCCTAATCTTTTCAAGTCCATTAGGGTGCTGTGTATCCAAAATAATACTCCTATGCCCTGCAACCTTCAACGTGCATGTATTAACTGCTTCTCCGAGCTTGTTGGTAGCTTTACACATGTACGTGCCCGAGTCTTCGGAGTACGTGTACAATATGTCAAGCGCGACGTAACCGAAGTCATGGGTCGTTCTATACCTATGACCGGTTTTAATTTTTTGTCCATTCAGGAACCATTCGATCTTCAAATCTGGATCATTTATAGGTTCTACTCGGCATTCAAAGTGAGCACGATCGCCTTCTTTTAGGTTTTCGAGACTAGTTAATGCAGTCAAAAAGACAGGCCTCTGGCCCGGTCTTTCTTCTTCGACTGGTTTAGGTCGTTCGTATCTTTCTAACTCTTGAATCTTTTTCAAACGTTGTTCGTCTAATGTGTCCAAATATAGGGAAGCTTTGGCATCAACTTGAACAGAGCTTGTTGTGACAGCTTCACCAACGGCATTTGTGGCCTTACACATGTAGGTCCCTGTGTCTTCAGCATAGGCATATAGAATGTCTAAAGCAACATATCCAAAATCATATGTGGTCTTGAATCGGTGACCTTGTTGGATTGGTCTTCCATTACAATACCATTCCACCCTCATAGTGGGATCGTTGACAGGCGTTAGCGTCGCTTCCAGGTGTATCGGTTGACCTTCGGGCACCTGAGCGCTCTTGATAGGTTTCCCGAATTGGGGCTTCTCAGCAACGAAACTCTCATCGCGAACGACTCTCTTATATCTGCTGTCATCTTCCAAATATTGTATTTTTTCTAGCGCACTTTCATGCTGCGTGTCTCTTATAATAGATTCTTTGGACTGAACATTTAGTTTTATAGAAGAGGTGGCCTGGCCCAAGTTGTTGATGACTTTGCAAGTGTAATCTCCAGAGTCCTCTCCATAAACCGTAAGTATGTCGAGAGCTGCAAAACCAAAGTCATACGCAGTTCGATAACGATGGCCACTTTGCAAAACCTTGCCATTGAAGTACCATTCCACGCGCATGTTGGGGTCAGGGTACGGCTCAATTCGACACTCGTAATGCGCACTTTGGCCTTCTACTAATTTTGATGGTCCGTTCAGCTGAGTTATGAATCTGGGAGCTTGGTTTACTGCAACTTCTACGTCTTCTCTGCGCCTGTAGCGTGAAGAGTCTTCCAACTGCTGTATTTTTTCTAAAGCAGTTTCATGTTGAGATTCGAGTTGAAGAGAAGCTTTAGATTGTACAAACAAGGTCGATGAAGTCACTGCTTCTCCTAGTTCGTTGATGGCACGGCACGTGTAGGTGCCCGAATCTTCTGGATTTACATATTTCATGTTCAATGCGACATAACCAAAGTCATGCATTGTAGTTAAACGATTTGAAGCTTCGATGGGGACTCCATTGCGTAACCATTCCACTTTCAATTTCGGATCACCCACGGGAATAAGTCTAGCTTCGAAATGTGCAGCTTGATTTTCTGCTACTCTGATATCTTTCATCGGCATCGTGAAGACTGGCGCTTGTGTAACGATCTCATCTTGAGCACTGTGTCTCTGATGCCTTGATGTATCTTCCAATTGATTTAACCTAGGCAAAGCACCTTCATGTTGTGATTCTAAATAAATAGATTTCTTTGAATGTACGACAGCGATTCCTGATGTGACCGCTTCTCCCAGAGCATTGATAGCTCTGCATGTGTACGTACCGGAATCTTCTGGTAAACATGACATAATATCGAGTGCAACAAAACCAAAGTTATTAGTTTCGGTAAATCTGGAACCACTTTTGAGAGGTTTATTGTTGTGGTACCATTCCACTTTCATTGTTGCATCAGACACTGGAATAAGTCTGCATTCAAAATGGGCACGCTGGCCTTCCTTAATTTCTATATTCTTTAAAGATGTCGTAAATATTGGTGCTTGTGTGGTTATCTCGTCTACAGTACCAGTCCTTTGATATCTTGATTTATCTTCAAGAAACTGAATCTGTTCTAAACCAGCTTCGTTTTGTGTTCCTCTAATGATGTCAGCAGTGCTTCGACAAGTCAATCTGCAGCTTACCTCATCGGTGCCCACCAGATTGACTGCCCTGCACGTATAGATCCCAGAATCTTCAGCAATTAAATCGATTATGTCTAGTGCCACATATCCAAAATCATGAATTGGTCTAAACCTGTGGCCTATAGTCACAGGTTGCCCATTTTTGAACCATTCAACCTTTAAGTTAGAATCTGTTACAGGCTCAAGCTTACATTCAAAGTGAACGTGTTGACCTTCTTTGACGTTTTCGATCGATTTTGGTTTTGTTACAAATTTCGGCTTAATATTAACAAATTCATCAACTACTTCTGTCTTCTTATAACGAGATGCATCTTCCAAGTATTGAATTTTTTCCAATCCAGAAGGATGTTGCGACTCAAAAATTAAATCTTTCTTAGCAATTACACGCAGGGCGCACGATGTCACCGCTTCGCCAAGCTGGTTGGTTGCTTGGCAAGTGTAAACACCAGAATCTTCTGGATATACACTTAAGAGATCTAAAGCAACATAATCAAATTCGTAGGCAGGTCTGAACCTGTGGCCGGTTTTTATTGGCCTACCATTGCAGAACCATTCAACCCTCATAGTAGTATCTCCGACAGGTTGTAATCTGCACTCTAAGTGGACATTTGTGCCTTCCACCGTCTCAATATTGTGCAATGCCCTCGAAAATTGAGGCGCTTGCATAATTGTTATATCTTCTTGTGTGTGCCTAGTGCGCCTTGAAGCATCTTCCAACATTTGTATCTGTTCAACGGCGAGCTCGTTCTGTGTTTCGGTGACAATGTCCGATCTTTCAATGACCCGAACCATGGCTGAAGTGTGGGCGGAGCCCAAGTGATTCACAGCTCGTGCGGTGTATTCACCTGAGTCAGCTGAAGTAGCGTGAATGATGTCTATTGCTACAAAACCAAAATCATAATAAGTTTTAAATCTAGATCCCACTGTCACTGCTCTTCCATTATGGAACCATTCCACTCTCATTGTGGGATCTCCCATGGGCTCTAGTCTGCATTCCAAGTGAATATTCTTTCCTTCAGAAACCGGTTGTGGATCAGATAATGGCTGCACAAACACCGGTTTTGATTTAGAAATTTCTTCAATGTGGTACATCGGTTCAACAAATTTTGATTCTTCCATGTGACGTGTTTTTTCATACAAACCGTGATGAATACTCGTAGTGTCAATACTCGAACGTGTTTCAACCAGCATAGAAGCACTCAATTGCGCATCTCCGGCAGCGTTGCGAGCCACCACTGTGTACACCCCCGAGTCATCAGCGCGCACGCTCGCAATGTCTAACGCTACGTAACCGAAGTCATGGTACGTTTGGATGCGATTAGCAGAAGTTATTTGCTTTCCGTTGAAATACCATTCCACGGACATGGTTAAATCGCTTTGTGGTTCAACTCTTGCTTCGAAATGAGCACTTTGGCCTTCTACTATTTTGTTAGTGCCCTTGAGTGGACCTAAGAACCTAGGTTTCTGTGTAATTTTTACTTCTTCTTCTGCACGTCTTGAATATTTGCTAGAATCTTCTAAATATTGTATCTTTTCGAGACCTCCCGGGTGCTGGGACTCCGCTATAATATCTTTTTTAGTCACTACAGTGAGATTAGCGTTAGTCGTTGCTTGGCCGAGGGCGTTGTATGCTCGACACGTGTAGTGGCCGGCGTCGTGCACGGTAACGGACTTTATCGTTAATGCTACATATCCAAAATTAAAGAAGGTAGTTATTCTCGAACTGGCTTCGACGGGACGTCCGTCCTTTAACCATTCAACCCTTAACGTAGAATCACCCACTGGCTCGAGGCGAGCCTCGAAGTGAGCGAATCCTCCTTCTTTAATATTCATTTGATCTTTGATCGGCGTTTTGAATTCCGGCCTTTGTGTGCTTTCAGGTACTTCTTGGTAATATTTTTGGTGTTGCTGTTGTTGATAAGCCTCGAGCTGCTCAGTCTTTTCGATATAACGCCGTTGTTCGGGAATGCCGAGGTCGGCGGTCACGGTGCTCCTAGCCGCTACTCTGATGGAAGCGGTACTGATAGCCTCACCGAGTTTGTTCACAGCCCTCACTGTATACGAACCTGCATCTTCAGCCCGTAGGTGCATGATGTTAAGGGAGACGTAGCCGAAGTTGAAGATTGCTGTGATTCGCGAGCTGGCTGTGATTGGCTTGCCATCTTTGTACCACTCCACGCGCATCGTAGGATCACTGACCGGGGTGAGTTGAGCTTCGAAGTGAGCGTTTCTGCCTTCCTGAAGCTCTCCAAGATCTTGTAAAGGTCTAATGAATTGCGGTTTCTGTGATGACTGCTCTTCAATTGACTCTTGATGTTGATATTTAGAATAATCCTCGAGGTGCTGAATATATTGCAAACTCTCTGGATGTTGACTAGTGCTTTCTATCGTAGCCCTCGGTGTGACTTGTAATACTGCTTTTGTTTCGGCTATGCCGGTTGCGCTTATCGCTCGACATGTGTATTCCCCGCTATCTTGGATATTAAGACTGAGCATATCGAGAGAAATATAGCCAAAGCGGAAGATTGACGTAAATCTTGAACTGGCTTCTATACTTTGACCATTCTTCAACCATTCTATTTTCATAGACGGGTCGCCGACAGGTTCAATTCTCGTTTCGAAGTGTATTTTGCCGCCTTCCACCTGAGTGACACTCCTAAGCGGCACTATGAACTGTGGTGGAGGATAAACTCGGTCTTCTTCACCTGGAGGTACATAGGGCCGAGCTCTTTCCACGTGCCTTAAATATATGATTTCTGGTCCAGGGGCAGGTTCTGGCTCAATTATTTTTGTAGGCCGTGGTAAGTGTAGCCGTTTCTGCTCGGCCGGAGGTTCTTTCGGTACTTCTACGTAGAGACGTGCTCGCGTAGCGGTGGAACCTGCGACGTTCTGGGCGGTGCATTGGTACCATGCCGCATCCGACGCCTTAGCTCGCTGAATGTCCAGCGTCGAGGCTCCACCTTCGGTAGTGATTCGTAGTTCTGGATTGGGTATAACTGGTACGCCGTCCTTCTGCCACGAGACGCGTGGTGTAGGTGTGCCCACGGCGCGCGCGTTCAGTACGACGGGCTCGCCCTCGCGGACATTCAGCGTGGTGAAACGTTCAACGAATTTCGGAGCAACAACTTGCTCCTTTTCGATTACATTCAGTCGACATTGAAAAGACGTTTCCCCGCTCTTGTTGCGTGCGACACAAGTCACTACACCACTATCATTTAGGCCGACGTTCGTAATCATAAGCGCATGATTACCAGATTCGTTTACTAATATCTTATGATTATAATCGTCTCGGATTTGTCTGTCGTTAATGAACCACGTGACTTCTGGGTAAGGTCTGCCAGTGACGCGGCAATCGAATCGCGTCATCTTACCTTCCGTAACATCACGGTCCTGGCAAACTCTTACAAATTGCGGAGCGAGAGCTTTTTCACTTATTTCAATTCTTTCTTCAATTCCAACTTGTTGAGTATCAGTAATGTACTGTGTTTTTTGTTCTTGTGCATATGTATCTTGAGGAGATTCTACGGCGAGGTATGCTGATGTTACTATGCAGCCATTAGGATTTTCGGCCAGCAGTGTATAATGGCCACCGTCAGACTTTTGTATGTTCTGTACCCTAAGTATCGTTTGATTGTGAGTTGTAACGATTGAGTGTTTGCTTGAGTTGACAATTCTCTGACCATTTTTAAACCATGTAACTCGAGGCTTAGGATTTCCCGACAAGTGGACCAAGAACTGGGCGTCGACACCTTCCTGAAGTTTCGTATTTCTAGGTTTCTGAACTATTTTTGGCGGTGATACGGGACCCAGTGATTTGTCTATATCCGTACTAATATTAATATCAGTTTCACCGATATATCTCTTCGTAATAGACTCCCTGAAGGATACTTCTCTCAGTAGTCTATATTCAAATGTGTCTACTTTGAAATCTTCAAGAGATGAGTAATCGGTCCCATTGGTGTATGCAACCTTCTGTGACTGTCGAGACTGCTCGGACGTGTAGCCTTGCGTGCCATAAGACTTGTGCTCGACGCTTTCGCTGACGTGGCGGTAGCTCTGCTGCTGGGCCGCCTGCTGCGCCGGCTGCTGCGCCGGCACCGGCACGCCCTCGGGCTGGATGTACACCGAGCAGATCGCCTCACCATACTGGTTCCGGGCGGTGCAAGTGTACTCTCCCTCATCACCCGGTCCAATTTGTTTAATTAGTAGTGACAAATTGCCAGTTTGTTCATTATAGGTCATACTATATTTATTACATTCTACCAAAGGGGCCTTCTTCCTGGTCCACGAAACTACTGGTGTGGGATTGCCTCTTAGTTTTCCTTCAAATTTCGCATTTCCTCCTTGCGCAAACCTCGCATTCTTAAATATTTGTTCGAATATCGGCGGAGACGGGTCTCCGGGTCTCCCTGAAGATATAGGGACGCGATCACCCCCAGCGCTTTCCACTGTCTGGTGCGTGAGCGTGTGGTGCTCGTAGCGGCGCTCGGTGCGCTGGACGCGCTCCTGCTGCTGCACGAGGTGCTCGCGCCGCTCCGCGCGCTGCTCCGACCAGCGCGACTGCTTCTCCATCTCGCCGCCACTGCAGCACAACGCACAAAAAAACTCTCACTCGACGCTACTCGTCCTTGTCGTCCTACAGCGGTCGCTTCGGCGCTCGCCCGAAAAATAAATATTACGCCACTGCGGTGAACTTATACTAGTGCACGGGTTCATTTAGCAGAAATCAAGTCATTATAACCCAAGTCCAACAACCAAGACGTCGGTCGATTGCGAATAGTTAGCGGATAGTGCGGAGCCGGCGGCGCGGGCGCTGCGCCGGCGCTGCGAGGGCGGCGGCGGGGGGCGGCGCGACCGAAATACGACGGGTTATTTTGAGACCGCGTGCCCTCCTCCACGCGCCCCCCACTCTCCCCGCTCCCCCGTCTCCGTCTCCCCCGACACCCCGGACCACTTCTGTCTATTGTTAACTGAATAATTTTATATATTTTTAATGCGTATATTTAATTATATCATTAATATTAAGACGTTTTGAGTTGTATAAGGTGTAATCAATACGTAGAATATGCGTACAAGTCGTGTGCGTATGCGTAAAGACGCGTGTAATGGCGTTTGTATGGGTGTGTATATGATTGTGTTCATTTATTTAAATATTTACGTGTGCTCTGTACAAGTGTATGTATACATGTGCGTATCAATTGATTTGATGAGGGGAAAGTGCCCTGATCGGACGTGCGCTGCACTCCTCAATAGTCTGGGAGACCCGTGATAGGAGACCCTCGTGTTGGCTCGCATGGAGCGTGTGCGTGCGCGTGTCTGCGTGTATGCGTGCGTGTGTTCATGCGTGTGTGTGTGTGCGTGTGTGTGTGTGTGTGTGTGTGTGTGTGGGTGTGCGCG
>DWIE01000381.1:0-15841 GCA_018248235.1 Choaspes benjaminii
GTGTGTGTGTGTGTTCGTGTGCGTGTGTGTGTGTGTGTGTGTGTGTGTGTGTGTGTGTGTACGAGAGTGAGAGAGATATTGTTTATAGAAAAGAGCTAATGAAATATGCTTTTATTTATATTTCATTTTTAATTATATTAATTATTACTGTGATTCACCATGATACTACATAATATTTAACATTTTTGCTGGTAACATGATTATATTGTTTAATAGACATGTATCTTAATCAAAAATTCCTATATTCTTATGCAGTTAATATCGGCATTGGAGCGGATCTCGTATAAATAGACTAGCAATGAGGATTTACTTTTAAACAACGGATGTATTTATTGCCTAGCTAGTAAAGTGATGAGCCATTTTCTTATTTTCTTTTTTTTAGTTCTTGACCATAAACAAAACTATACTTTATTTTACTAAGGTTCATTATTTGACATCTCGAGTGATGAGCTGTATCGAAGTAAATTGGAGGAGGATCAAATTGGCAAATTGGCTGACAAACTGGGTGTTCTGTACAAAGCGAGGAATTACTTCACACTTAGGTGAAGACGTTTGCTTTACAAAAGACTCAGGTCCGTCCACATGTGGAGTTTTGTTTAATCTCCTTAATACTTGCTTAACCCACTATAATTCGAACAAAAGCGCGTCATTTGGGCTGCTCATGATCTCAAGATCACGGACAGCCTAGAAGAGTTGAGACTACGAAGGGACGTCGGTTCCCTTTGCATCTTCTATCGTCGCTACAATAGTGAGCGCTCCAAGAAACTTTGCATTGGTGTCTATTTCGCCATTTCACCAACGCACAACCCGCCGAAGGAGGAGTTCCATCCACACCAGCCAGACCTGACGGCCCCAACTATTCGTCTCAAACGGAGGAAACTCCGTTCTAGTCCCACGAAAGTGCCAATGCATAAACTACATCCTGAGGTTTTCACTGCGCGCTATGACGATGAAAGGCCCTTCAAACGATGGATAAAAACAGTCATTCAAGGCCGACAACCTAATGCAACTTCATGGTGAGAGTTGTTGCGCTCTCCCTGACAAAGTCTGAGAATTTTGCCTACCCTCCAGTTACTTACGAATAAAATATATTTGTTTCATAAATAATTTTGAGATCCTTTTAATTTTTTTTTAAATATGTATTTACTTTCAAAAATGGTGACAGTTTTTAATTTATAAATGTTGTTTAAAATATTTGGCAAACCAAGTATTTTGCTGTAGGGTTAATAACTTAATTTAAGGGTATATATTTACGAACTTGTTATTTATACTACAGTTTTACAAAGTCTTAATTCTACTGTTTTTTTCATTTATAAAAGTCAAGGAAAAGGTCATGTTCCTAATCTTAAATATCTATAAACGTTTTTGGATTCGTCAAGAATGCTGAAGTGTGGCGCTGTTAAGTGTCAAGAGTGAAGAATTGCTGCTAGCTCAGCTTAATGATGAACACTCATACTTGTGGTTTTGTCTTTCTATTTATCGTAATCATAAGTTCGAAAAATTCTCATTTCTCTAGCACAACATTTTTACATTACTACAATACACGAAGTACAAAGGGTAAATTAAGGTATGACACACACATCGACGCGGGTCACATGGGATTTAACCCTAGATTATGTTTGTTTCTGATTGAAAACAGATTTCGTGACATCAAAGCCCCAGGGGGAGTAAATGTAATGAGGGTATATGAAATTACACATAGAAAAAGCAAAGAAAATTATTATCTAACGAATAACGTAGAGTTAAGCCTGATTTTTCTTGCCTTCGATATTTGAAATAATATATTAATCAAATATTCGTATGATACATGGTTGTTGGACTGAAATATTTTAAGTATCACTTAGGTACCTCGAAACACAAGAAAACTAGTATGTCACTTAACATCAGATGAAACGCATATTTGCTTCTCTAATTGTCATAACAAAAAAAGATGCAAAAGGCGCATTTATTGAAATGCTAGACAAACTAATTGGGCAACTATAATTTTTATTTACTTCATGTGAAAATAAATAAATAAATACGAAATACCTACAAACTTTTCGAATTAACGGTATTTATGCACATCCTAAGACTGCACAATGCAAAATAATTTATTAGAATTAATACGCGCAACTGTAAAAATAATTATTTTTTTATGTTATCGGTATGTAATAAATATTATGTGCTGAGCTAAAGTGAAATTACTAGAAATTTAGAGCTTAAAAATGCATACAATGAATAAAAATAAAAACTCCATGGTAGAATTTGTCCAGGTTCGCTCGGGTGAGTACCACCAGCACACTTATTTCTGCTGTGAAATAGCTCTTATGAGTTGTGTTTCAGCTTGAAGGGTAGCACGGAATATATGAGGCGACCATCTTAGCCCTCAAGAGTAGCAACGCACTTGTGACCAACTTCCAATAGAACGATGGCTCTGTATCGAGTTGGTTATAGTTGTCATGGGCTGCAGTAATCACTCAACATCAGGTGAAACTGCATGCCCGTTTGCTACTCTAATTTTCATAAAAAATAAGCCATTATTATTTGTAATTTCCATTCGTAAAAATTAAAAACGTAGTATTAATACATAATACTAATAGACATAACTAGTTTTCTTGTGTTCCAAGGTACCTAAGTGTTACCGGGTTTATTTGAAGTATTTCAGTACAACCATGTATCATACGAGTATCTGATCAATATTTTATTTCAAATATCTAAGACAAGAAAGGTCAGGCTGAACTTTACATTAACCGTTAGAGAATACTTTTCTTTACTTTTGATATGTTGAAATTCATTTACCCTCGTGACATTTACTCCCCCTGGGTCTGGAATGCCACGAAATGTGATTTTAATCAGAAACAAGTCTAGGGTTAAGCCCAATGTGACCCGAGTAAATTGTTTGAGATGATCATGCCGTGATAAGATATTTCCACCATTATTAAGGTTCCTTCCTTCCATTAATTGTCGGTTTACTTTGGTTGGTAGATATATAAGTATTATTTTATATATCGAACCCGCGTCCTCACGTTTCGCAAAGCGACTCATCACCGCCTACGCCACGGAGGTCCTCATTTTTTTGGATCAATATACATCATATATAAGAATGGATTAATATATATGGATATGTTGTATTTTGAGTTTTAACGTTACATTCTCTAAACAAATTTTCATCTATATCAGTCTGTGAGATTGAGCAAATCTCCACGCATTTGTACATTGATTGACGTAACACAATGTTTTCACAAATTTTGTCATATATCACCAAAGTTGCTGTTGTGTTATAGTAAAACTATACTACCTTCATTAATTTAGGTATAAAATCTACATTTGACTTATACTACTTTCACGGTTTTCAGCTAACGTAATTATTTGGATACTTTACAGGTAATCGAGCTGGAACTTACCATACCTAGGTATGTCCTTGATCCCTGGTAATGAATCTCGATTAATTCTGCTTCTCACTACACAAATGATTTCCTCACTGAACATAAAATCCACCTGGTTCTGACAGCCCAGTTTAATATGATGTCCCTTTTCGAATATGGACATCTTGCTGAGTCAACCTAATCATTGTTACTGGCCGACAAAGGATCGGATTTGGCAAATTCAATGGTGGTTGCTCAACCGTTGTCGAGAGCAATATACTCGTACAATATTTATGATACGGAAAAAAAATATGAGAAGTGTAGAAATTTTCAAGACTAAGTAAAACCAATAAAGAACGATCATTATCTTTAAGAGCAACGCGAGTTTTCATGCTCTACATTTGTTCATACAAACTAGTCATGGAAAAACATTTTAGACATGAACTTTCATCCAAACTGTTTTCCTGTAGGCATTAGAACAAGATACGGCTTTTTAATACTTTTGTTGTTAAATATTATATATGACGCAATTCCGAAATTTATAGCATTTTTTTATAACAATTGAAGCTGCTTAATAGGCGCATTATAAACCTTCGAATAAATAGTTAGAATTGAATTGATAGCGAATCAATTTATATTAATACTGTAAATTCAAACTAGCATGTATGTTTTTATTTTATTCTTTCATTTTAGAAAGCAATTATCTTAGTAACTGATTTACTATCGTTTACCAAAGTTTACAGTAATGTAAAATTTGGAAGAACAGAAATAATTCGTTTTTTTATCGGATAGTCGTAGAGACTTATAACATCGAATTATTATAAATGTAAGTATGTATTAGCGATTATTTAGATTGTACCTTATACTATCTATATTGTAAATAATATCCGTTATTTATTGAATACATTTAAATTATTACATCAATTCAATTCTTACACCGCGTTTAGCACGTCGATAAATAGAATACGCATTATATGCGCAGAGCTGATCAAAGTTAAATGTTTTGCGGTTACCAAGCAAAAATATTACGTGACTCGATGCAATTACACTAGCTCAACAATACACGTGCAGTCATAAAAAAGCCGAAAAACCCTGATTTGTATTTGTTCCGTTCGTTGTTTACTCAGTTAGCTTAATCAGGCGTTTGAGGTTAACTTTGTTCTCATGCCGACTACTCAACAAACTCACCGTCATCCGGGGGCTTGTTGCCCGAGTCTTTGAACCCTCTCCAGTTGACGGTGTACCGTCCGCTCCGCCTGACCATCATCGGGATAGGTAACACTGTATCACGCTTCACAGGTAACACGTATCACGAGCGGGAGCCGGTCGCATTACACAGATATTAGCAGCGAACATGCGGGACGTGCGCGTGTCTGCGTGGAATGGACGCGTCACGCGGCCGCGCCGTCAGCTGTGCGAGCGTGACGCGTCACGGCGCCGCCCGCCCTCGCGCTTGCGCACTCCGCTCGACGCAGCAGTCCACTCGCTCTAGAGTTGGCAAACATTATTTATATCGATATACTCATCGATCTGTCGGAAATATCGGTAGGTATGATGAAAGCTATTTCCGAGAATACAGTGTGGCTCACGAGCTCTCTTTCGATTTAGACTGTTGCTGTTTAGATTTGTTAGTAAACATGAAAAATATATTTCACTGAACTTCGTTGATTCACTCATAACTTCTGATAGATATGGCATCGTAAATAACTCAGAACATCATTTAACAAAATATACTTAAGTTGTTAATTTTGACTGTCGGTACTTTATCATTACAGTATATTTATTTTATGTATTAATTAGTGTTCTTGTAACAATTTTTAAAGGGCAGTTTTATACGTGAATTTAAATTTGGCATATAACTATAATAAATTCATGATTTCGATAAAACTCAAGCACTACGCAAGCTCTACGTAGCGCCGAACCCAGCGCCGTCGCGCCGCCCGCCCCGACCCCGTTATGTTATTTCGCAACTAAAGCTCATTTGATTTCCTTGTTTGCGCAAATACTTTTTTGGTTCGTCTAGCGTATGAACAATAGACCTAATTTTAGAGAGATTCGTGTAGTAATAGTAGAAGCAGAGATAATTTTACTAACCCCAATGAACAATCTAGACATTAGTAACTAAATTGCTTCTCTGTATTACAGAATGATAACATCTGTGAAAATATAGTAATAATTCCACATAACTTTTGCAATATCATTATTATGTTGCGTTATTGTCCAAGTTATCACACACGCAGCTTTGGGAACAGCTGTTTCAGTTTTTCGCTAACGTCATTTGAGATCTTACAGTTTTTGGTATTTAAATATAACATATTATATTAACAAGCTGTAATTGTGTTGATGTTTAATAATCAGCCCATAAAATTTCGATCTAAATTTTCATTTATTTTTAATTTACCTTCAAAACTCTAAAAAGTACATTTGTATTAAATATAGATACGTCCGCGGCTTCACCCACATTATAAAAAGCCAAGTCAATTCTGAAAGTACACTCTATACCTTGATAGAATTAATTAAATTGAAAAAAGAAAGAAGACAAAAAACGTTTATTCATGCCCATGGCAGCACATTACACGAGTAAATTGATAGAAACTATGATGACAAAAAAAAATGGGTCAGTGTATTCGGAGATGACACTTTACCTGAAAACTTAAAAAACATTACCTGTCGTAACCACCTGCGATGTTAGAAACTTACACGCAGTAGTATTTGTTGTTAATAGAATCACTCACTAAACATAAGTAAACGTCTGTGAATTCCAAAGTTTATTGTTCTATATAAAACAATATGACCGTATGTCTCCGCGTAGTGCTATTAACAGAATATTTATAGGTTCCGAGTCTAGCTAGACAGACCTAAAGTATGTCGACGAGAAAATACTTCTTACGTTCGCTTTGCAATCGATCGTAAAATTTAAAGTTCACGGCATACCACGTCTTGTGAACATCATAAGACCGGCATTGGGTAAATATAATAACAGAACCAATATAAAAGTTACGATATGGCTATAATAAAAACGTGCCACTTTCTCGCAAATACGTTCCAGATACATTAAATAGATAAGTGTCTCTATTTACGAAAATCTGTATCTAACATACTAATATATACGGACAAGAATATTAAATTTATGCTACATTCGTTTGACATGAAACCTTTCGTTATTAGTTTTATCATCAGAGAATTAAGTTCATTGCGATTATTTTATATACGCAGCGTGAAGACATATAATCGTCCGGAGATGTTTAAGGAAAATATTTGCATAATGCTACATGACGTAAATGACGTACAGATAGTGGCAGCATGGATGTCTAGTATTTATATCCGCCCGGGGTTTAGGTTCACCCGGGTCAGTACCACTACACTTATTGCTGCTGTAAAACAGCTTTGTGAGTTTCCGGTGTTGTCGGGCATACCAAGGATACATGAAGCGACTTACAAATTTACCTTAAGGAGTAGCCATGCAGCTGTGGCCGACCTCGAAGTAGTCAACGGGACTCTTTGAAGCCAGATAAGTCGGTTATGACCTACAGTATCACTTAAGAGGAACATCAGGTGGAAAGCAACACCGTTTTCTACTTTAATTTCTATAAAAAACAGTATTTTAGAGTTAGCTCACACATTTTACGAAACTATTTGAACGATTAACATTATGTTGGATAAAATTATTTTTGTTTCGTCTTGCAAGAACCTAGAAAGTCAACTAATAAATTCGGCTGAAACCCAACGATAACCTCTGACATTGTTTGTCTCACCATTTTCGTCAGAAGACGACCGGATCACGTCTTCACTTTAGTCACGTGATGCTGATGAACTACGAGTGTGTTTATCGATTAATCATATCATAGAAATAACAAAAATTACATGTTCGAAATATTATTTACATATATGGTAATAACTAGATGCTTCAGTCCTGACTAAACTTGTTTACAGTTAACAATAGGAAATAATATTTTTTTGATATTAGTAAACGTTAAACGACACCCTATTACTACTGCTTACAATCGAACTAGCTTTTTATTATAGCCCCAACAATTATATAAATTGTCATTACAATTTAAGAGTAAATTATGCAACTTCATTTTTTATGTTTCTTTATGCGGTGATCACTTACTTTTGGTCAATAAAAGATATTTAGAAACGAAACTACCACTTCGGTTATTATGAATGATTTATAATCTGTAGGTAAGTTAGACGTTACATTTGAAATAAATAATTAGTATATTCGCCGTCGTCAGTGTAAACATACCTTTATTGTTGTATATTTTTGTAATGAAAAGACCAAGTAGTAGTAAATACAAAGATTCATGTATATGTGAATGAATGTATGTACCTTATACTTAAAACTGGTTATGTAGGCGTTGATTAGGTACTATGAGGGGGATTGCGAATATACTTTTAGTTATTATCTCCAAATCGGAGTCATTATACTCGCTTTAATGCGTTTTTCTAATACAGCCGGTCTGATCATTTATTTAGAAAAAAAATCATAAGTTATATCCATTATTGTTCGTCCAATACATATTTGAATAAGTTTTTGTAGAAGGACATAAAATATGTTTGAAATTGGTAGCAAATAAAGGGCTGATGCCATTGTTTACGTTTTCTATATTTATTATTCCTTATTAGATAAATGACATTAATAAAACGCTGATAGTGTTCAGTGGGCGCATTAGGCGCGTGCTCGTCACAGATAACACGGGTCACAGGGTACCCTTATAAATGAGCCAGTGAGTACAACTTATCTTACATTCCCCTCGGCTAAACGAGCCGACGCGTTTCCTGCACACACTTAAAATAAAGTAAAGTTTGGTTTTCGACAATGCCGTGGACAAGCACTAACAGAATTTACGCGAAACCGTCGAATACTAGTTCGGCTGAGGGTCCAGTGGTGGGAGTGGCGAAGCCGCGATCCACGCCGACAGCAGCCGCCGACACCGGCGGCCGATTCGAGCTCAGTGATCACGGGTACGGAAAGGGCTCGGTCAAACTTCTTCACGTACACCGCGATGGGGAATACCACCTCATTAGAGAGTATGAAGTATCTACGGAGTTGAAGCTTACATCGGAATCGGCTTACGTTATCGGCGACAACAAGGAAGTAGTGGCGACGGATTCTCAGAAGAACACAGTGTATTTGTTGGCTAAGAAACACGGAATAAAGACGCCCGAAGAATTTGGTGCAGTTGTTGTGAACCACTTTTTGTATACGTACAAGCAGGTGGTAGAAGCAAAGTGTCATGTCACTGAGTATCCGTGGGAAAGATTGCAAGCAGGCTCTCCTCACAACCATGCTTTCATATTTGCACCGACAGCCACCCGATGGTCTGAAGTGTCTCAAGCTCGACATGAGGCAGTAGTAGTAAAGTCAGGCTTAAGCGGTTTACGAGTTTTGAAGACCACACAGTCAGCCTTCGTGGACTTCGTTCAAGATGAATACACTACCCTCGCAGATGCCGCTGAGAGAATATTTAGCACGGTGGTGGAAGCGGAGTGGACATATGACAATATGAGGACAGCTGATTTCGACAACGCGTGGCTGACGGTCAAAGACGCCATACTTGACAAGTTTGCTGGCCCTCCTGACGTAGGAGTCTACTCCCCGTCTGTACAGCATACGCTGTATCAAGCAGAGAAAACTGTCTTAGAAAAAGTTTCCGAGATTACATGGATTCGTATGACTATGCCCAATAAACATTACCTGAACATCGACGTGTCGAAGTTCCCGGCTAACGTGACGAAGGGTGATCCTCGACACCACATCTACCAGCCCATCGACAAGCCGGCAGGCCTCATCTACGCGCAGTTACGGCGTAGACCTAAAAGCCAGTTGTGACCGACAGCATGGCTACGTTCGTAGCACCCTCTACGATTAACCTTACTTATATAAGAGTTATAAGATTGACGAACACAATGTGTTCTTTTGTTATTTTGCAATAGAAAGTGTGTTGTTTCAAAGACTTATAAAATAAGCCTTGTAATAATGATATTAAATCCATACACTATTATATATTTCTATATATACTATTAAAGTTCAAATTAATGTATTACCTTGAGGCAGTTCAGCTTTGGTGCTTTATTTTTAATGAAAAGTCTCAGCAAAAATAAGCGATAAATATATCTAGTCAAGCTTATTACGATTAGGCTTCAATAACCTATAATGTAATTGACTAGTGTGACGTTATTGTTTAGTGTAGTAAAGTAATATAATTAATGTAAGTAAATAAATCTGAATGGTATTACATACGAACATTTATTTATTGCGTCTCCTTTGTTCCCATCCCGGTTGTTATTTATGACATACCTATCACTGGGGGGGCGTCGGGGGGTGTTGATATCATTAACTAAGTTGCATTCATCATGCTATTTATAAATCGTAGTGAATCGCGGACAATGTCTCGGGAAGCACTTGTAGTTTAGCTTACATTAGTACTGACAATATATAAAAAATCTTAAACGCAGGCATTTCCGAAAAAAGTTTAATTATTTTTAATTTTAATTGAATTAAGTAGCAATAATGTTCATGCAAAGTTCAGTTATACCTACGAGTATCAAAATCATGAAGTATCTTATATCAATGCATAATGCTATATTGTTTCGATCGCATGAACTGTTCACTTCTACGGGGAATTACAATACATTGTAGCGTTTAAATGTCAGTTGCATTCAGAATTCGGAATCTATAAAGTAAAGCTTAAAGCGATCTGAACTTCAGACTTTGCGAGCGGCATGTGGGGCCGAGGCGTTGAACTCTCGATCGCGAGACGTCAATGTCATCTCCATTATGAATTTCCCCACGAACAAAAGAATGTCGTACTAGAATAATTTCCCGGAATGTGATGATAGAAGATAATGATAACGATGGGCATAGAGGCAACTGGAACATTCTAAACAAATTCTGATACACTAATGCTGCGGCACTGAACAATATTACACACGTTATAAATGTTGTCGGTAGTTGTTGGGAGCGTATTAGGAATTATATTATGGTCCAGTTACATTACTATTTGAAAAATAAATGTATTGCTTTATACATCCTGTTTGCGTTATTGTAATGAAAATGTCAAAGAGCAAAATATGTTATTTCTGATTAAAAGAAACGTGAAGCGTAACAACTAATATAATCTAAAAATTAAATACACAAGTTGTGGTTTCAGTGTTTAATATGAAATGACTTTGCACGATAAACAGTTACTACATTTTAAAACTTTCCAATTTTTTATCACTTATTGTTTAGGTTAATACTTCTATATCTGAGCTACATCACAAAATAACAATGAATATATTATGTAAAATTCTTATAAAATAAATAACATTTTTGCTTAAATAAAGTTTAGAGACGCTTGGTGCCAATGATCTTGTCTGCCAGCGCATAAAGTTCTTCGACCGTCTGAAAAAAGGGGAATTGTTGTTTTTAATTTATGATTATTGCGTCGTTGTACATGGAATACAAATATTTTTAGTGGACGAGTACATCAATTACGACACGGCTGAACCCGTCTTTTTTAATTGTATGCAGTGGCACACGTACCTTTATGGAGTCTATGAGGTGGTAAATGATTACAGAATGGGTACAGTATCATTAATATCCTACATTGATCTCAAATGTCATGTTAATCCTGAGGATCAATTTAAAACATCTCAATTCGACTTAAATGACTAGCACATATGATGTCATCGACCCGAACTACTTGAGCTGAGACCGTAAGAATTTATTTTATACTGTAGGCAAGGGCGATGACTTAGTAAATAAATTCAATCCCTAACAAGATAATCGTTTATATGACAATCCGACATTTTTGAAAGAATTTTGAAAAATAGTATTTAAAAAAGAACCACAATGGGACAACTCAACTATGACGCGAGCGAACCTAGTATCTTATAAACGCAAATATATAATGTAAACGACTTCCTCAATGAAAAAGTACCTAAAGAATATCACAGGATGGTGAGAGCATTATTGTAAATACATAACGGTAAGTACTAAGTCTGCAGATAAGGCGTCGCAAGGCCAGGTCACCCAATACCTCCAGAGGCAATTAAAATGATTATATATCCGGACTAAGCTAGTATATATTTGTATAGAGTTTATTCATACGCTGAACTAACATACAAATACAATTATTTATATACCGGAGCCGGAAGGTAAAAATCAGTTATCCAAAAAAATCATTTGATGAATAAGTTATTTGTGTGAAATGTTGTAGTCGCAACTACGAAGTTATCCACAAAATAGTTGGAACACGATAAATAACACTTGGGACCTCACTATCAAATGGAACGATAACAACATAATTTGCATAGGCATATGTTACGTAACTGACTTTGTTGTGTTTAATCATAGATGACTGTAAAATTCTTATTTGGTACAATAACGTTATTTGAAATTAACATTGTTATTAAAGGTCTATGTGATATAAGTCGGTACGCTATGTTTGTTCCCAACAAGCAATAAATTTGTATGTAATAATTTTGTATATTGATTCATTTTAGCACTTTGACACTTTCTATTTTTTTACGTTTATCCTTCATCACATTCTTATTAAGTACAGATTAACTCCGCCTTACAAATCGTCTGAAATAATAACTGTAGGGCTATGTATTAACTCCTTAATGTATTGGGAGTTAAAGCAAACAGTCCATAGTTCGCTTTCTAATCGACACCGTGAACCAAGAATGTAAGGGTTAGATTAAGTTAGCATTTATCTGGAACAGACCGGTTTGACACGAGCCCTGTAACGTTTGAATCATATTGTAAACAAAAAGATCCGTATTCCAACTGAATCTATAAATCATATAACACAGTGTTGCTTAGATGTGGCAAATTGTTGATAGTTGTGACCTAATGACATTCATATCACACGCCTGTTTTGTTCTATCTATATTATTCTACGAACCATTTTGGCTTAGAACTTTAGCGTCAAATTATTATTTTATTGTTAGGTGGCTTATAAGCACATGGACACATCTGTAAAAAAATGTTATTAAGCGATAACATTATTTATACTTTAATTTGTTTCGATAAAACTTTTTGTGTCATTGCAGTTTGTATTAGTTAAGATAAATTAGCCCTCATCATCTTAATCAACAGAATGATGAGCTACATTATAATAATCACCTTCATCCATCCACTTATTCCTATTTATTTGACCCAATTTTACCAATTATCAACCTATTGTCATTTAAATAGGTATAAATGTATGTGAATATGGAAAATAATGAATAAAGGGGGAAAGATAATCAACGAAAAGTACAAAATTTACCGTAAGGTTTTTAAGTGTCTTGACATCATTTGTTTCATACTTCAGAAGAGCGAATTGTTCGTCAGTAAAGCGAACGCCTTTCTCGATGTCTGCCTGTTTCAGTTCTTCCAATTCTTCGTGGCATTTCGCTAGCAGTTGTTCAGGAGTCAGCTGTTCGCTCTCTTCTTCCAAGACTTCTGCTTCCGCTTCTTCGTCTATTGACTGTAAAAGTAAAACAACAGTAAATAAAAACAACAAGTATTATTTCACAATTAACGCGCAAGGAACTTTCAATACTTAGTAAGATTAACTTTATAGATATCTTTTTCGATATTTTTTATTGTGTTAATGTAACTTTTTACACTGTAATTGCAATTCTTTTAATGGTGCAGTAAAGCAAATGAATAAAAAGCAACATAAAGATTTAGAAATAGCTTTTGGAAGAAAAAAATATACATTTTTCCTATCTGCATTTCATTATATATTTGTATAAGGTTTCTTTATATTTTTTAGTTTAGTCATTTGACTAAAGAAAGTAAGGACAAGTAAAAAGTTATAGATTACCTGCTCAAATCTCTGAGAAGCTTTAAGTTTTCTATAATACGCGTCAGCTCTTTTCTTGGAAGCTCTGGCAACTTCTCGGTTCACCATGCGCCAGAACACGAACACAGGGTGGTGGAATAATTCCGGAGGACACTCCTTCAAAGGCGTCTTGCCAACTAAGATCAGTCGTTTCAGTCTTTCCATCTCATCGAGCTAAGAGAATAAAATAGCTTTTGAATTTTGTTTCTTTTAGGGAACGAAAGTCACGAAAATAAACGATGTTTTATGAATTACAGATTTTATATAGTTATTGGTTACTTCATCAAAAACATTGAGTAGTTATTTAAAATTAGCATTATTAATAAAAAATGGTAATAGGAATTGGTGTCACCTTAAATGTTCAACGTTTACAAATTGGGTATTTTTTTATTAACATAGGTGATTATGCGTAATGGGCCTAATTAAATTCATTAATTTGGTTCTTTAGTTCAAAGGTGGAACGTATAAGAAATATGGGGTAAATGCCCCACGGTAGCGCACGTGTTGTGACGTGGATGGAAATATGGTGCATGTTATATGAAATATTTTATTATCATATCAAGAGACATTAATAATAAATAATTGTGTGTATATAATTCATAATGCGACATTAGTTCATGACGAGATCTTGTAACCTTAACCCTAAGTCATCGTCCACCACTATAAGGAATAAGGATTTGTTATTTAAAATTGTCTTAAATAAGTATTAGTGCAACAGCACAGTGTACGGGAACACTTCATTTGGTCAAACAATTGCTTTGCACAATTGTGAAGCTTCTTCGATGATATTGCATTGTGATTTATTACTTTATATACTTTTCTTTTTTTATATCACGGAATGGCATTTAATTATTATTATTACGATTATTTATTTTTTCGGGAGTGAACAATGTAATTTTTAATAAAATAACATTAGCAAAATTAAAATAATGTGAACTGACAGCAATGGAGGAATGAAATCGCAATAAGGTGTAAATAATAATAAAGGACGTGGAGACACATCATTTTATAAGACTGAAGGGGGAGGATGAGAAGGAAGGAGGCTGATAATAATATTGAAACTGGTACTAACGACATTGAAGACAAGCTAAAAATGTGCACAGATACTCATATTATGGATGTCGAAGAAATGGTAATAGCAATACTGATACTAACGACTCTTGAGGAGATCCGTTTGTTGAGGTTCTCCTCGTTGACGGCGCGAATCCGCTCTTCCAGCTCGGTCATGTATGACTTGTCGGTGAGTCGGACCAGGTTCGAGCCCATATGCTTCTCCAGGCGCGCCCGCACGTGCGGGTGGGCGAAGCTGTAACCAATCATGCGTTTCATGTTATCATACATTGCCAACATCATAAGCTGATCGTTAACACGCGTTATAATAGTAGCTACTGATATTTGCCACCAAGACCAGTCACAGATACCATGATAGCTCAGATGAAAAAGATCAGATACCTGATGCCCAGTTACATACTGATAATCACACGGTCATTATATTACTCGGCATAAGTAAGTGTAACTGTGGTACTAATTCAGTGAAACATGAAAGTTCTACCGTGATTCTTTGTAGTCTATGAAAAAAACATTGAAACTGTTGCGATTTCAAAACAGGTTGATAAAACATGAGATAGTTCATCGGGCAAGCCAGAGTTCAAGTAAATTAAATTGTACCAGTAGGTATTTTAACGCGTCCATGATGACAACCTAAATTCAGTCAGTATTTTAATTTAGAACCCCGTTATCAATAAATTGAACAACTTCTATGAATGTTTTGAAATAAAATAATGGGAGGGAGAAGTGTAAGACTTTTATCAATTAAGAATTATCAACTTCGAAGTATGTTTTAAATCAGACAGCGAACTTTTAGCGCGCTACAAAACTGAAATCAACGAATCTATTATAGGTATTTGCTGTTCCCACCAGTAGATACTAGATAGGCACAAGACTATTGAAATAGATAATTATTTACATAGTTATGATACATTTTTAAATGCTGACAACAAAAGCGTAAATAAAAAGCGCATCAATTACCACTAGTGCAGAGCAAATGCGATGGGTACTCACTTTCGCTGAGGATGCCGTTGTGTGTTGTTTTGACTCGTTTTGGAAATAAAATTTGATGGACGACTGATTGAAAGCAGACCTGATGTCTGGCTGTTCGCCGTAAAGTTTTAGTAGTTTTGGCGCTAGAAGCCTCGTGTCATAGTTGAGACCTTATCGGTGTACGATGGGCCTGGCACGGTATGGCACGGCCCCCGCCAACACCATATGATCAGATTTGCATGTAAAGAACCGTTCACACTGTAACTGTCAATATGTTCATGTACTGCCAGTATGTAAACACACTGCCAATATGTATATCAATACAGTGTTGCTTTCCATCACATCAGTTTTGTGTTTATGTATCTATTTCAGATAGATTTTTTCCTTCCCTATTTTATGCGGTAGATAACTACCTAAAGATTGCATGGAAGAGATCGCTTCTTTACCCATAAGGTCAACATTTGTATAGTTATGTACTAGGTTTCAATACAACAAAATACAATACAACACAATTACTCTAAAAATGCAACAGAATACACAAAGAAAAACAATCATTCTAACAAGAGGCGGCCTTATCGTTATCGGAACGATCTCTGCAAGACAACCTCTGGTGGGAATGATGAAGTAGTGCCA
>DWIE01000382.1:0-15825 GCA_018248235.1 Choaspes benjaminii
CTGCATCCACATTTCCTTCAACAGTTGCTTTAATAATTGATGTTAAAAAAACTAATACAGTTAATTTCATGGGGGTTTATAGAAAAAATTAATTTAAATAATTTTAATTAAATATATTAAATTAATAAAACTGTCAAAAAAAGTAAACAATCTCGTTATACAAAACAAATTAAGGTTAATGTAAGTTGAAGCAATTTTAAAATTATTTTTTTTGCTTAATGTAATTTATGATCACAATGAATTTTTTTTTTGATATTACATTTAAAAATAAACAAAAGTTTAGAAACAAATACAGTAATCAATAAACGCCATAAGACTTCATGCATTAAAGTATTGTTTCTTAAAAATTTTAATAAGGTCACATCTAGCGATGTGCTATGACGTAATCACAGGTCATCGATAATGGTTACAAAATAAATGCAACACACAAACAATAAAAAAAATCAATTTATTTAATTTGATCGTAAAAAAAAACAAACAGCTTTGTAAACACAGGTTTAAAGTATAAATAGATGAATTTATCGACACATTAATCTACAAAAGATGATTGCCATTTCTAGCCTCATCTCAAAACCATGAAACCACAAGCTGCTTTGTTCAAGCAATACTAATTAAAAGACAACTATATCTCATTTCTTAAACTTTACCCTAGTACTTTATTCTTTTGCAATCAATATAAATTTTTCTCCAATTTTCCTACTATACCAACTAAAACAAGCTGGAAAATATTTACGCTGCATTTTTACATATTAATCTTCTCCTCTTAAAGTTGGCTTACCATTTTCTACTTTTAAATTATGACTTGCTTTATTTTCACAATAATCACATTTTACTATTATTTCATAAATTAAATCACAAATCTCAAAAAGTCTTTTAGATCCTTCAAGTAAATTATTTCTAAAATCAGTACGTAGCCCATAACAACAAATCTCAATATCTTTATCAAAAGCTATTCTCCTAAGTTGATCAATATGTTTTTTAGTTCAAATTTGAAATTAATCAACATAAAATTTTATTATTTTGTCATAACAGACATCATTATGTAAATTTAAATCTTTTGCTATTAGGGCATGTGCATTACAATACGTAGTATTCCTATATTCAATTCGTTTATCTTTTAATTTAAAATCTGTGTCCGATTTCATAGCCAAAGCAGTTTTCTTTTCATTTTTAAGCTTTTTATGAGTTGTAACGTCATGTCCAAGGTGACAACTCCAAAATTAAAAGCGAAGTGACCCATGAGGGGAAAAAACAATGGAGATTTACAGAAATAAAAATGTTCATGAAAATTGATAAAAAAAGATTATCTTAAATTTTCAGATTTGTTAAAGTAATCTTCATACATATTGTTAACAGGCAGTATAGTGCAATTGCAAATTTCTATCTTGTTTCTGTTTGCAATAAAATATCCTAGAGCGCATCTAGAGACATGTCATCCACTTCAGCCCACTCGAGTTCCTGAGGATATTTATTTTTCTGGTGGTATCCAAGATTTGAGTAATAGGACACAGTGGTATCAACACATTGTTTAAAGCATTTATGTAAATATAGGGCGTTTTTAGTCAGGTTTTTGCCAGTTTATCAATCATGCATATTAAGATTAGAATTACGGCAATAGAAAAATTTTTTGCAATTTGATATAAGATACCAACAGACAAGTGAAATATCTTTGAAATATTATAAATGTATTTGATTTAATATGCAGCCAAACAAGTTAAACTAGCGTTTTAATGCATTCATATGGGAATAAAAACTTTTGAAAGACTAAGTTTTAATTTAAAAAGAAGTAAAAATCGTTACAAGAGAACGTGACAGAAGAAAGGATAGGATGTCATTTTGAGAATAGAACGAAATAAAGGAAACACTTGTATAATTTTTTTTTAAAACTGGGTCGCTTTTACCCCTTGTAGGATAAGCAATATACAAAGAGCCCGTCGTTAGAGGGCCGCAGCGGTTTAAAGAAAAATGAGGGCGCCTGCAAAATTTTTTAATTAGAGGACTGCGACGTTTTTTTGAAGAAATAAGAGCCGCCAGCATTTATTGCATCAAAACGTTAATGAACCGCGATGCTTTTTTCGAATTTATCCTTATAACGAATCTCTCATAATAATTCTCTTAAATATTTATTATCGTCAAATGTCTAGGTGTTATTTGAATTTTAAAAGATTAAGACTACGTCAAATCATTATACATTTCTTTAAAAAGCACACATATCGTTTTTTTGCCAGTTTAATATATTTTTGGATAATAGCAGCATTGGACTATAACTGCAGACTGTAAGTTTAATTTATTGTTTAAGATTATTTTTGTGTGGCTTTAAATAATTGTTGAGATGATAATGACACTGTGCCACGTTTTCAAAAAATTTAATAAAAATAAAATGTAATACTATTAAACATTTATCTCAACAAGAAACAAAAATTTTGACAATTACAGTAGGCTAGATTTAATTGCATATAAATGTTATTCTTTAACATTCCTAAAAACACAGTTTTTGTTAAGTACAAAATATTTCATCTTCAAAAGATGACTATTACAGAAATGAATATCACTTAAATCTATTAAACATCTTTATTTAAAAATCATCCCTAGGACGGAAAACAATTGGCCTAAGTTTACTTACAGTAAAAGTAAGAACTATGGTTGTTTCATTAACTTGTCCATTACTTCCTGTTTTACCATTATCTCCTTCGCCAGTATTTCCATTGCCACCTACACTTGTATCTCCATTGTCTTTATCACCCGAAATACTCTTGTTCTCTTCACCAGTACCATCTCCTAAAATACTCTTGTCTCCTTCTCCTGCATTATCATTGTCTTCTTCACCAGATCCATCTCCTGAAATACTCTTGTCTCTTTCGCCTGTATTTCCATTGTTTTTATCGCCCGAATTATTCTTGTCCTCTTCTACTGTATTATCATTGTTGCCTTCTACTGTATTTCCATTGTCTTTATCGCCCAAATTACCCTTGCCTTCTTCGCCTGTACCATCTTCTGAATTACTCTTAACTTCCTTGTCTGTAGTACCTTTGTCTTTATCGCCTCCATTACTCTTGTCTCCTTCGCCTTTATTACCATTATCACTCTTGCCTGTGTCAGCGATTGCGTTACCACTCTCATCTTTGCCTGTAACATTTACTATCCTTCCATTGTCATCTTTGCCAGCGCCTGTATTGGCATTGTCATTTTTGTTTGTACCAGCGTTTGTATTGCCATTATCACCTTTGCCTGAAAGTTCATTGTTTCCTTCTCCATCTCCTGAGTTATCATTATTTCCTTTACCTGTAACAGAACCCGTAAGTCCATAGTCTCCTTCGCCTGTATTACTCTTGTCTCCTTCGCCTATATTACCATTGTTTCCTTTACCATCTTCTGTAGTTCCTTTGCCACCTGTAACACCGCCTAAATTATCATTATTGTTTTTGCCTGTAACATTTGCTTTAAGCCCATTGTCATTTTCGCCTGTGTTTCCTTTGTCATCTTTGTCTGCAACGTTACCTATCGTTTCATTGTCACCTTTATTTCCATTTTCACCTTTGCTATCTCCTTTAATATCTTTTTCACCTTTGCCCGTAGAATTTATTGTAGTTCCATCATCACCATTTCCATCTTTTGTATTATCATTATCTCCCTTACCTGAAACATTTACTGTAGTTCCATCATCATCATCATCATCTTTGCCATCTGTTGTATTACCATTGACTCCTTTGCCTGTAACATTTACTGTGATGCCAGTGTCTCCCGATTTAGCGCCTGTGTTTCCTTTGCCTGTGACATTTACTGTTGTTCCATTGTCGCCTGTACCACCGTCTAAATTGTCATTGTTATCCTTGCCAGTAACAGAACTTGTAAGTCCATTGTCTCCTTTACCGTCTTCTTTGTTTCCTTTGCCTGTAACATTAACTGAAAGCACATTGTCGCCTTCGCCTGTATTACCTTCGTCATTTTTGCCAGTAACATTTGCTTTAATCCCATTGTCATTTTCGCCTGTGTTTCCTTTGTCACCTTTGCCTGAAACGTTTACTGTCGTTTCATTGTCGCCTGTGTTTCCATTTTCACCTTTGATATCACCTTTATTATCTTTGTCACCTTTGTCCGTAACGTTAACTGTAATTCCATTATCGCCATTATTATCTCCTCTATTTCCATTATTACCCTTGCCTGTACCAGAGACTGCGTTAACACTGTCATCTTTACCTGCAACATTCACTGTGATGCCATTCTCATCTTTACCTGTAACATTTACTGTACTGCCATTGTCATCTTTACCTGTAACATTTACTGTACTGCCATTGTCATCTTTACTTGTAACATTAGCTGTATTATCATTTTTATCCTTCCCTGTGACATTTACCGTTAATCCAGTGTCTCCTGTACCAGCTCCTGTATTTCCTTCGTCACCTTTGCCTGTAACATTCACCGTTAATCCACTGTCACCTGTACCAGCTCCTGCATTTGCTTTGTCATCTTTGCCTGTAACATTTACTGTTAATCCAGTGTCTCCTGTACCAGCTCCTGCATTTGCTTTGTCATCTTTGCCTGTAACATTCACCGTTAATCCAGTGTCTCCTTTAACCTCTTCTGTATTTCCTTCGTCACCTTTGCCTGTAACATTCACCGTTAATCCAGTGTCACCTGTACCAGCTCCTGCATTTGCTTTGTCATCTTTGCCTGTAACATTTACTGTTAATCCAGTGTCTCCTTTAACCTCTTCTGTATTTCCTTCGTCATCTTTGCCTGTAACATTCACCGTTAATCCAGTGTCTCCTTTGATATCTACTGTATTTCCTTTGTCACCTTTGCCTGTAACATTTACTGTTAATCCAGTTTCTCCTTTGATATCTCCTGTATTTCCTTTGTCACCTTTGCCTGTAACATTTACCGTTAATCCAGTGTCTCCTTTGATATCTCCTGTATTTCCATTGTCACCTTTGCCTGTAACATTCACTGTAAGTCCAATGTCTCCTGATCCAGCGCCTGTGTTTCCTTTGTCTATGATATTTACTGTTGTTCCATTGTCGCCTGTACCACCGCCTAAATTTTCATTGTTATCCTTGCCCGTAACAGAACCTGAAAGTCCAATGTCTCCTTTGCCATCTCCTGAATTTCCTATGTCACCTTTGCTTGTAACATTTACTGTTGTTCCATTGTCACGAGTACCACCGCCTAAATTGTCAATATTACCGTTGCCTTTAACATTCACTGTAAGCCCATTGTCATCTTCGCCTGTATTACCATTGTCTCCTTTGCCTGAAACGTTTACTGTCGTTTCATTGTCGCCTGTGTTTCCATTTTTACCTTTGATATCTCCTTTATTATCTTTGTCACCTTTGTCCGGAACGTTGACTGTAATTCCATTATCGCCATTATTATCTCCTATATTTCCATTATTACCCTTGCCTGTACCAGAGACTGCGTTACCACTGTCATCTTTATCTGCAACATTTATTGTACTGCCACTGTCATCTTTGCCTGCAACATTTACTGTGATGCCATTGTCATCTTTACCTGTAACATTAACTGTATTTCCTTTGTCACCTTTGCCTGTAACATTCACCGTTAATCCAGTGTCTCCTTTAACCTCTTCTGCATTTCCTTTGTCATCTTTACCTGTAACATTTACCGTTAATCCAGTGTCTCCTTTGATATCTCCTGTATTTCCTTTGTCACCTTTGCCTGTAACATTTACCGTTAATCCAGTGTCCCCTGTACCAGCTCCTGTATTTCCCTTGTCATCTTTGCCTGTAACATTTACTGTTAATCCAGTGTCTCCTTTAACCTCTTCTGTATTTCCCTTGTCATCTTTGCCTGTAACATTCACCGTTAATCCAGTGTCTCCTTTAACCTCTTCTGTATTTCCTTTGTCACCCTTGCCTGTAAATTTTACTGTAAGACCAATATCCCCTTTGCCTTTTCCTGTAATTAAATTTTTAATACCTGAACCTAAATTTCCTGTTAAAGTTGCTTCAATAATTAATGTCCAAAAAACCAATACAATTGATTTCATGAGGGTTTTATCAAAACATTCAGTTCACATGTTTTTTATCAAATCAATAATGTCAAAATAAATGTCAAAAAAAGTAAACAAACTCATTATACATAATAAACTAATATTTAACAAAACGTATGCCTGTAACATTAGATTTTTGCTTAATGTATTTAAAGTCAAAAATTTTTTTCTATAAATTGAATTCTAAAATGATCAAAGCCAGAAATAAATTTAGGGAGCAGACTGCGAAGTTAAAATTAATTTTTTTATATTTTTTTTTAGATCATGCCACACTTAGCGATATACTATGACCTTGGGACAGGTCATCGATAAAAATTAAAAATAAAAATGAACATAAATGCACAAACAATTAGCGAATCATTTAATTTAGTTCGTTCATTTAGACAAAAACAAACAGCCCCTGTAAAACACGGTTAAAAATAAGAAAAGTTGAGGCTTACGATCACTCATTGTCTTAAAAATATTTACTTCTAGCCTTTTAAAAAAACAATTAGATAACAAAGCAGGATTTCCTATTAGCAATCTAAAATTTAGTCTAATAATCATTCTAATCTTTAAAACTATAACCTAGTACTAAACAAATAAATTAAAATTTAATTTCATAGAATTTTTCTTTTATAGCACCAAATCAAGCTAAAAACAAATTTTATGCCTGATTTTTGACTTTTAATCTTTCTAGATGCCTAATTTAACTAACCATTTTTACTTTCCAATTATGACGCGTTTAATTTTTACAATAATTGCATTTTACTTCGTGAGAACATTAATAATTTGAACTGGTCCTTGTTAAATTTATTCATTTAACAAATATTGTATAGTTATTCTTTTAATTTTGTGCTTATTTTAATGTTGCGGTTTGATTTTATAGTTGAACGAGAATTCAGGAATGATGATAAATTTGTTTAAATGAATTAACCTTGTATTTTGTCACTTTTTCTAAGAATTGCATTTTTAACTTAAGCTGTAAACTTTACGCCGAATTCTTCATGACGAGTTATTTTATGGCAACGGTATTTTATTTAATGATAAATAACCTTGTGCCACGTTTCATTAATATTTTTAAATTAAATAAAAACACTATATGACATTTTTTTAATTGAACAAAAATTTGAAAAAATAGACTAGATACATTTATTTATAAACATTATTTCTTTTTAACAATCTAAGAACACAATTCATGTTTTATACAAAAAATTTAAATAACATCTTTATTTACACATAATCACCAGGGAGAAAAAAATAGTCTAGAGTTCCTTACAGTATATGTGAGAGCTTTTGGTGTTGCTCTAACATTATCATTTCCTGTATTACCATTGTTGCCTTCGCTTGTACTAACACCTGTTTTACTGTTGTTTCCTTCGCCTAAATTTCCGTTTTTTTCTTTTCCTGTATTTCTATTGTCAATTTCGCCTGCAACATTTACTGTAATTTCAATGTCACCTTTGCCACTTCTTGTCAGAGGAGTATCAATATATAAATCTACATTTCCTTCTAAAGTTGCTTTAATAGTAGTTAAAAGAGAAACAAATACATTTAATTTCATCAAGTCCCAAAATTGTTTCAATTTATATGTTTTAATTGATATCAATTATCTTAATCAAGATATCGAAAAAAGTAAACAAATTCATAAAACATAACAAAAATTATGTGGTTGTATTCTTAATGAATCTTTTTTATTCGGTATTGTTAAATGTATGTTATTAAAAAAATTTATTTTGAATAAAATTTTATATAAACAAAACTCTAGAAACACAAGATACGGTAAGTAAGTGTTTATTTAGGTTCAAAATTGTATTTGAATTGATGTAAGATCTTTTAAGATATGATCGCACTTATAGATATTGTTTGACGTCAAAATACGTCTTAGGTAATTTTAAAAATTGATGCAAGTACACAAACAAAAAACAAATCATTTAACTTTGATAGACCACAGTAATAAATTATGATAATGACAATTTATGTTTCACTAATAAACAAAAAGGCATACAAACCATCGGAAATTTTTTAAAAAGTATTTGATAAGTTTTAATTTAGTACGTTTTGACTTCATAAATTAACATTAAACGTCAACATTCAGATCAAAAATTAGTAGTTCAACAACTTAAAGAACTTAACTTTCTTTGTTCTCACTTATTCTTAATAAAATTAAATTTAGTTTTACATCTTTTACAAACAGGCACGAACTTACAATAAACAGCCAAACATATAGGACAAGTCAAGCCTAAAGTTATAATTTTATCATGACAATAACATTTCACCAGATATTCAAGAACATTTTGTGATTTTAATATTCCTAATGTTGACATTAAGAACCTAAGACAATTATCTTCATCATCCGAGTAGAATCCACCTGTTACAGAAGCACACTGTTTTAAAATTGGATTTTTAACCAAAGAAAAGACGTTAATTACAATATTAATTCTTTGGGCTGTGTACATTGTCTTGAGATATTTCAAAAAATCACTTTCTTTGACTTTGTGGAGTGTGAAAATTAATATTTTTACTTCAGTAAACTTTGTCTTACACAAAACAAATCCAAGATCATTGACATTAAAAGAATTCTCAATTTCACTAAGAGAAAGTAGGTCGTTTTCACGGCTGTCCCAAACTAGAGTTTTGTTTTGGACTATTTCTATGTGGTTTTCTAAATTTGATAAGCTGTAGGAGTTCAAGAATATGAGTAGGTCGTTATACAAATCTCTTTTGACATACGCCCAGTTTTCTTTGTTGAAGTCTATGAGGAGGTGAAGGAGCATGGGCATATGAGAAAAATGATATTTAATTAGAGAAGCAACGAGTTGGAAATGTTAAATTATAAGTAGATTTATATAATAAAAGACTTATTACTTAGTCGATGAGCTTAAAAACGGTAAATTGAATTTTTCTTCTTTTAGAAATTTTTGTAAATAATTTTTTACCCAAAAGAAAATGAGCAATTTTTATTACACAACAGTAATTAAAAGATGGACGAAAAATATAGTCTTTACAATGATTAGTTGCAAAGCAGTTACACTTTAAGTAGATTAGATGCATATGTGTTTAATTTGAAAAAAAAAAACAAATAAATGTAAATAGAGATGACAATACGTTTATGAATTGCAAAACGAGAATATGATGCTATTTTAAATCTACTTTACTGGTGTACGATTGGAATTAGTTATTTTAAATGTTAAGAACTAATTGTTTTTTTTGCAATAGTTTTATCTGAAAATGTAGTTTTGGTGTTAATCAATATTATAAAAACAATCGTAAACTTATAAGATTGTATATAAGAATAAAGACCTATTTATGTTTTTTTGTGACATCTCTTTTTTGCAGTGGTCACTTTATTTTTGATTTTTACGGGGTTTTTGGCTTGAAAGACTTTTAATGATAAAGAAAATGAATAAAGAGACCATGTACTGGGTTTTTTAATGGATGATTGCTTTTAAACACAACATCGTCTTGTCTATAAAATGATATCAGAATGAATTTATTAATAGGCATACAATACAAATTATTGAATTTATCAGACCTCTTTAATGCTAGTTTTTGCTTCTACTAACAGTGAAAGTGAGCGCTATTCTGTTTTGTTGTTTAATATGGTGAAGAATATTTTGAGATGTTATAAAGACTGTATTTTGAATGCGATTAAAGCCGTGGTAATTTTCAACGACATCATTAGAATTAATTTCATGAGGTTTACTATTTCCTGACGTCAAATTATTGCTTTTGGTTTTCGATTTTACAACATAAGACTTTTCACTGGCTATTTTGTCAACGAAGTTATTGCCATTATCTCCTTTATTTTGATATTTTGTAAAATGATCGTTAGGATCGTCTCCTTGAGGTAAATTAGCAAAATGGACGTTAGGATCGTCTCCTTGAGGTAAATTAGCAAAATGGGCGTTAGGATCATCTCCTTGAGGTAAATTAGCAAAATGAGCGTCAGGATCATCTCCCCAGGGTAAATCATCCACATCTTTATAACCAATCTTATATATTTTTCTCAAAAATTTTTTCTTCTTCTTGCGTTTACCATATTTAGATTTTTTCTTACGTTTTGAAGATTTGTTTCTCTTTTTAGATCTTTTTTTGGTAATTTTTAAGGAATTTTCTTGTAAATTATTTTTTTCTGTATCTAATGAAAGAACATTATTTTCAATATGATATTCTGTTGTCAAATGAGTTCTATTATCTGTTTCTGTAAAGTTGTTAACTTGGCTTTGCTCATCTGTTAAGTGGCTTTGCATTTGAAGACTGCTCTCATTGTTTGTGGTGCTGTTGTCTTTAAAATTGTCTTCAACATTTTCTGTAATACTATAAGATTGTGTATTTTCAGATTTTGCGAAATTATCGCCTCGAATATTGTCTTCATGTTCTTTATTATTAGTTAATAGATTTTGATTATTTTCTTCTGTGTTTTTTTCCGAACCAACCACATTAGAATTTATAGAATGATGTAGTACATTTGGGATTTCGTCTATTTTAGAAACAGGATCGTCGGTAGGTTGTTGAGAACCTTCAACGACTTGCAAATTATCGTTATGTTCAAGATCATTGTTAAATTTACAATGTTTTTTTGCTTCACGATCAAGTATTACAGATCTAACAAGTTCTTGTTCTGATGCATATTCCACTGCTACTGCTTTATGGTCAGGTGGATAAGTTCTGAATGGATAAGGTGTTTCGCCGCTTTTTGTAATTTTTGCGTGTGCAAGATATAAGTCTGGTTCATGATAAATCTTTGCTTCACGATCAAGTATGACAGATCTTACAAGTTCTTGTTCTGATGGATATTCTACTGCCACTGCTCTTGGATCATTAGGTGAGACAGTTGTTAATGGAAAATAAGATTGGCTGGTTTGTGAAGCGTTATCATTGTAAATATGATCATTAAAGTTACAAAGTCTATTTGATTGACGATCAAGTATGACAGATCTTACAAGTTCTTGTTCTGATGGATATTCCACTGCCACTGCTCTTGGATCATTAGGTGAGACAGTTGTTAATGGAAAATAAGATTGGCTGGTTTGTGAAGTGTTATCATTGTAAATATGATCATTAAAGTTGCAAAGTCTATTTGATTGACGATCAAGTATAACAGATCTAACAAGTTCTTGTTCTGATGGATATTCTACTGCTATTACTCTATGATTAGGCGGATAAGTTGATAAAAAATCATTATGAATTTTGTTGCTTTGTAAATTGTTATTATGACCGAAATCAGTGGTAGGTGTACCTTGAAAGTTTTCATCAATTTCTTCGTCCCAATTATCACCAATAATAGATTTTATAATATCTTGTGGTGAAGAAAATTCTATTGCTCTTGCAATGGGGTGTGTGGTTGATGAGCTTAAATTAGAAGTTTCGGCGCCTTGTTTATGAGTTTCCATTTTTTCTGAAATTGTCATAATGGCCGATACAAGTATCATGACATGTTTCATGGGCCATTTTTACATTTTGGTTTTTAATTTAATTAAATCATAATTTAAAAACAATAAATAATCATAAAACAAACAGAATTCAATATGAATTGTAAAACATAAACCTGTAATGCATTTTATTATTGGCTTGCTCTTAAGTTTATTGCACTAATAAGTGCATAGAAGATGTGAACACAGGCCTAGAAGTTTTTGATTTGACATAGTTTAGAAAAAATTAATTGTAATTAAGTGTTACATGGTAATTTTATAAAAAAATTACTTTTGGACAACAAATGAAAAAAAAAACAGCTTAACTTGGATTTTTTTCGGTCGTTTGATACTAATTAAGGTTTAGTTTTTTACTACTTGTTGGATTTATAGATTGAGTCACAACATAAGGGGCTACAGTAAAATGATTCTGTTAATTTTAAAACATTGTGCCTTTGTTTTTCTCTTTTAATTTGTAAAGTTAGATTAAATCCCATTTGAGTGTTTTTAACAGCAAAGTGACATCTACGGAAAAAATTTAGACAAATAATTGAAATCAGGTCTGAGCAATGCATTGATTATGGATCTGCGTTTAGCCTAGGTTTTCTATGAAAATCCCATGCTAAAATATTATAAAAAATTCAATAAAAATGTTCATCAATTATGCTTGTATTAGTGTCTAAGATATTCAATTCTTGTATGGGTAAGAAATGTGAAACGTTTTAAGCTTTTATAAAGTGGTATTTTGAAACGTCAGGTTAACATAAACCTGAGGACCTTTTTCAAATTGGAATTTAGCATGTTGTATTACCCGGTGTTATTACAAAAAAACTCATAAGCAAGATTTTTTTGTTGGAATTAAACGCAAAGTTGCTTAATGACATCTTAAGCTTAAAAAGGGTCAATACTTTGATAAAAAAGCGAATTAAGTTAATCAAATTTGCGTTTTACCATAGTGATATAAAAACCTTCTGTGTTTATAGCGTTATCGTCTCCTAAAACATTTAAAGTTGTAACACGTAATACTATGTTTATTATATCGAAATTACAACATGAATAAATTATCTACATTCATTTGGGTTTATTATCGGAACACTTTGGCTAGATGTAAAAATCAATCTTACGCTATTTCGAGTACCGCTTACAAAGAATAAATTTGATAGTTCTTGATTTTTACGGTTTATAATAAAATCAACTACATTTTGATGTTTTCCAGATAAAAGCGCTGCTTTAATATCTACGAGCTGTTTATCTTTGTAAGGTGGGACATGTGTTTGTCCATCAAAATTTAAATCAGGGCCACTTGGATTCTTTTCTGGCAACATTAGATACCTTATCATATCTTCAATCATATAATTAATCCTAAAAAGCTCTATAATAGTATTTTCTAAAAGATCATTAACTTCTCTTTGCCCAAAAATAGAAATAATTTTATGGATTTTTAATAGCTGGATTATTGTATCTAATACTCCTTTTGCAGATGCACTGAAAATTTTTTTATGATCTTTTATTTTGAGTTGATCAACTAACGCTTTTTCTTTAAGTTCATATGAAATAATATCAAGATTTAAAATAGATTCTTTGAAAATATTATGAAGATCACCTTGTTTTAGCTGATTTATTGCGTCATTGGCAGCTTCAAGATGTATAATAGCTCTTTCGATTTCAATAAGAGTTTCTTTTAATTTTTTACTAACATACTTGATTTTATCAGGACAAATTAGTTTTTTATGCTTGGTAGGCACAGTATTAGAACTGTCAGTTTGAGTTTTCGGCGTTGTTTCTTTTATCAAAGCCATGATATTTGTAATGACAAGGAGAATTGTTTTAACTTCCATGGGTCATATTTTATGTTAAACGTATAATATAAAATATTTTAATTAGATGACCTCATTGTGTAAATTAAAAAATTGATTTTGCAACAAATACTGTTTCGATTAAAGTTAAATATCGAAATAGACAGTTTGTTTCTTTGTAAGAATCTTAGTATCTATTACAATACAGTTTAATTATACCTCTGCAATTATCTACCGAAAATTTAAAATCAATTATTTATAATGTTGACAAAAAAAGCTGACAAGTGTTGCTAAATCAATCATATCATGTTTCGAGTTATCATTGATGATTTTTAGTTTACGACATAACTTACAACGTAGCACAAAATTTACGTATATTTAAGAAAAAGTAGTTAGTAAATGACACACAATAAGAGCTTACTATTTGTTAGTTTTTACTAATTCTAAAAGTACACAATGTGTATTTCGAAAGACACCCTTCTTTAAAATTAGTAAATTTTATTGTGATTTTCTATTTTAGTATTAATAGGTTTTTTAAGGTTTTACATATTTTGATATACATAAAGGTTTTGTTTAATGCCCTCATCTTATTTATAAAACATCATGATATTTATTTGTTTAGCATCAACATTAATTATCATAAGCTAGGCGTTAAGCAATAGCTCTTTGATTAGCATGACGAGATCTAACAGATTGAGGTTTACTAAAGCATGTTTATCGCCACTATGTATATTGCCAATTAAAGTGTTAGTTGCATTCGCTTGTAAGTTGATATTTTTTGAATATTTTAGTTTAGGTTTTATTTTAACTGTTTTTAGTGCTGTTTTTAAGATTTGCACTTGTATTTTTGTTTAGTTTTAATTATATTTTTTCGACTAAATTGTTTTTACTTTGCATCTTATTTTAAAGTTTTTATTTTCAACCAAAATTTTACTTATTGCGGGGTTAGGATCATCACCCTAATACAATTTTATAAATTATAAAAATTTACATTAATTACAAATATTTTGTTGTATATTCGTTTTGTCCTATGTTTTAACACTCACATTGAGAGAAGGGCAAAAAAAAATTCTGTTGTAAAGATTCTTTGAAGTGCCGCTAAATTTTTGTGAAATTCAAACTACAATAAAATTAATTTTTAAGATAAATTAAAAGGTTACAGGGCAAAAAATTTAATACATTATAACTGTCGTAGGCGCTTCATGGTAGGTGAAACTATCTTATGTTTTGATTGCATTTATCAATCATTTTCCAAGTGTTTTATATTAAATAAAAATATCATGTTTTATAAACAACCATGGAATCTAATAAAGACTTAACTTTTCCACTAGTGTCTCGTCTAAACTTGACAATAACGTTAGCAAAAAATCTTAAATAACACATAATCTTTAATTTTTATTGTAATTTATGTTACTCAAGATAAACTAAATGATATAATTGTAATAAAAAATCCAAACAAAAAATTTTTAATTAAACGAGTAAAATTTATGGTAAAATATTTTAAATTTGTTTATTAAAAATTCAAATGTTTCTTTAGGAAAACTTAGAATTTTTACCATTTTTTTTAATGGTTCAAGTGATAAACTACATCTTTAAAATAACATATAAGTAGATAGTGATGCAACATGTACGTCGTATTGTATTCAAAAACAATATTGCAAATATTTTTTTTGTATTTTACCAGAAAAATAATTTTTTAACTTAAATTATTGTTGTGTCCTATACCACGTATGATCATTCGTATTGATGTCATATAAAGCAAGCTGTTATTTAAATTTTTTGTTGTTACATAATTTTACTTGATGATGCTTGTTTTAATTTATACTAACCTTGTTTCCTGATAAAAATTGTTAAAAATATTTTAACCAATGTTAAAACAAAAAATTAAATAATTGTCTTAACATCATTTTTTTTGTAAATTGTTTTGATCAACAAAACATTAGACACTTCAAAAAGTTATTAGAATCTGCATGTAAGTAAATTTTAATTGCTTCAAAATTTTATTAATTCCAACTGAATGTGATATAAATTAATGAGTTTTTTACTAAAAATGTAAACTTTTAACGTTTTTTAAATACAAGAACTATACAAATACAAAAAAAGGTTATTTTGTAGAATAATCAAAAAACCCTAAATTTATAATTGAATGTGTATGTTTTTTTTAAGGCAATGTAATAAAATAGTGCAAAGCTAGATAATTATCAGTCAGATTATATAAATTACAAACAGAATCCCCACATAAACATCAATTTTTTGTTTAAAATATACTGCAAAATAATGCTAGAATCTAAAATTGAATATGAAAAAATGTAATTTTTTAATTATTAAATTGACAAGTATTAAAACAACTAAATTAGAGATTTTTTAAACAGATTTATTATCAATAAGTTTTTTTACATTTACTAAAAGTAAAATTAAGAGAAACGCGCTTTTTTGATCCACCTCCTTCTGGATCTGTAGGTTTCTCACCTTCTGGTTTAGTTGGTTTCTCACCTTCTGGATCTGTTGGTTTCTCACCTTCTGGTTCTGTAGGTTTCTCACCT
This sequence comes from Choaspes benjaminii, assembly GCA_018248235.1. Taxonomy (NCBI): domain Eukaryota; kingdom Metazoa; phylum Arthropoda; class Insecta; order Lepidoptera; family Hesperiidae; genus Choaspes; species Choaspes benjaminii. The sequence continues at coordinate 15,743 of DWIE01000382.1, forward strand.
TCTGGTTCTGTTGGTTTCTCACCTTCTGGATCTGTTGGTTTCTCACCTTCTGGATCTGTTGGTTTCTCACCTTCTGGATCTGT
>DWIE01000383.1:0-15808 GCA_018248235.1 Choaspes benjaminii
AATATACTTTTTTAAAGTTTACATTTTAACCTACCCAGGTTATACGGCTTACGGTAGGCAGATATCTCAATTTTTAAGCCAATCTCTTGTCTAATAAATCTACTATATGTGAATTTAAATGTCAAGAAATGTAGAAATGGGGAAATAATGTTTAAATAATCATTACTTATTCCTGTACAAGTGCATGAAGTTCGTGGGTGCTGCTTATTTATGTGTGTTGGATTGTAGTTTCAAATACAATTGGTACGAATAATTTTGAAATGTATTTTCACGGTCGAATGAGTTGGAGCTCATCAATCAATCAGGGCCCGATTCGCAATGCTCAATACATTATGAATCGAGATTGCTTGCATCAATAGTCGTACTTACTAAGAGTTACTCAAATGTGATGGTAGTGTACTCGTAGTTTCAGCAAATGTTTCTGCATGATTGGCTGCCGGCGATTACACAACCGAAAGGTCGCGAGCTTGAGTTAACGAGCGGCAAACGACTGCTTGCCGCTCTAGTGGCGAAACCGTATTACTTATGTGATATTAGGTCGTCTACTGGCCGATTCGAGCAAAAAGTTTAGCTAAAAACATGGGGTTATGCGTGTTTGTCACGGCACGTATTATTCGCAAAATACCGACTAAATTTCAGTTGTAATGGGCAAAAGTCATGAAGGAATGACCGAGGAAACAATGGGTCAATTGTGACGGGATCGGCGGCGCGCCAGGTAGGTATGCGAGGCGCGGGCGAGAGGTGGGAATACTATGTACACCATCGTGCTATATGAATATAGCCGTCAACCGGTTCTCAGAAAAATGACGAGACATTCTCCGATGCTCCTATAAAGAAATAAGTACCTAGTACCTACCTAAACGTGACAGATAGTTGAATCGGTTTCGGCTTTGTAATTTTATAGATATTTATTTATTATATCTGGCCTAGACTACACGAAAGCTTAAGATATATATTATGTAAGATAATATTAATAACTATAACGATGACTTTAAAAGCAGGGTAGTATACTTTGTGTACACTTCATAGTGCAAAGAAGTGGGTACTCAATTGAGGGCCAAACAAAAACAAACTAAGAATGTTTATGCGATTGCTAAATCTGATGGTGGTCTAAGGTCTCAACTCGATTTAGTCAAACAATAGTCCATTGTTTGTTTCCTAAAATCAGAATAAAACTTAACCCTTATTTTTACAGCAACTCCAAGAAACAGATTGATTTATTTTCAAACGGCACGAAGATGTAAAATATGTTCACGGTCGAGTAGTCAAAGTAAAATATATTCGATCGGGTTATAAGTTGAGGATGTTTATAAATTAAACTCGTCAAGTCTTCAACGATATCGTGGCAAAAATGAAAAAGTAAATTTCTCATGGAGCCAGATGTTGAATTTCTTGACAAGTGAATAAATGTTGGGTTCTGACCGAAAGATTTTTTGTTAATTTTGTATGTGAATTGAATGGTTTGCACATGTTAGAAATGCAGGGTTGAAGTGCTTCTTAAATGTTCTAACGTTTAGCTATTTTACACGGATGATTGTCAAATCGTATTTTAATAGATTAATTAAGCCGGTAAAGCCTTTTTTTTGGTAAGGTTCTTAGAAATACATGTATTTATTTATTTATTTATTTATTTATTTATTTATTTAGGTATATTATTATGAGATTGGCGCCTACCATCAGATTTTCACCGTCTCCCAGGGTTGACTGGTAGAGAATGCCACCAGGCATTAAGTCCGCCCATTATACCTTTTAGGTTAAGGTGTAAATAAAGTTTTAAAATAAATAAATAAATAAATAAAGATCCGCTGTAACATTTTTTCTCACTTGTATATCGTTGTTTATAAGGATTTCGATATATACAAAATAATATAATAACAAAGTGTTGGCTAACAGAAAATCTACTAAAATCTGAAGATCTTTGTTAAAAAAAGTTTAAAAAAAAATATTGTCTGAATTAACAAATTTTTATAAAGGTATTTCGGGCTTCTTAGTTTGTATGACACATATATATAACCTCATTTTGTTTCTGTTTAGTAATCTTATCTTAAACTTTATAATAATTAAACGCGGAGTCTTAACAGAGTATAAATAGTGTGTCAACTCGATTAGATAACAATAGGTACATGTGCGTATACTTTATGTGTATCTTCATAATTGAAATCTTTGTCTACGTAAGTATAATATATTATAATGTTAATTAAAATAATACAAGTTAATATAGTTTAAGTATTACGTAGTTTATGGTTGACATTTAGATAAAAAAATATATAATTTAATATTTTAATTATCTATGGATTGACTTAGATTACTACATATTATTAAGAGTTAAAATTAAACCTGTTCTAGAAATTTATTTCTGATGCTGCAATATCTAAAAACGGGTTTTGTGGTTGTGATTATTAAAGTTAAAACCTCCCTTTAAACGTACGATAAAGATCTCAAGAACAAAACAATAGATATACGAGCAAATCCGTTTAGAATGAACTACATATACCAAATACCTAATCGTGACTTACAACAAATTGCTGCACATCGTGACAAAATAGGGCAAAAACAGGGAATTGCATTGCAGCCATTATTGTATTACAGAACCGGTCATTACTATGTTGCTAACATCGTCTTAGCAGCTGGCAATGTTCGAGGAATGTGGGAATTATTAGTTGCATAAGAAAACGACTTTCCGACATCACGGCATATTGCAGTACCCATAGTTAATGCCCAGTGGCTAAAGAGCTGCTTCCTCAGTCCACGAGTATATCGAATCCTCAAATCTAAATCTAATCGCTTTGTTACCCATTGCGAATACCGGTGGATATGGTAATCATCCGTAGTATGTGTACGGCTTCCTACTTATTTTCACAACCGTTATTAGTATTACGTGAATATAGACTAGCGGAACTAGGACTAGTGTCAAGTTCGCCTCACAAAAGCATCTGGATCTACCTCGTCTGTAAGAAAATCGTTCATTTCTATTTTCTTACTAACTAACGGTTTCTTGTCTCCGATGTAATGCCTGACACAATCGAAAAATCCGCTAGAGCAAAGCCCTACCTGTTATAAGGGTGTTATCTATACTAATATAATAAAGCTTAAGAGTTTTTTTGTTTGTTTGCTTAAACGCACTAATCTCTGGAATTACGAGAGCGATTCGAAAAATGATTTTTGTTTATAATATGCACTTCAATGAGGAATAATATATGCTAGCCTGTGGCTACATCTTCAGGAAACCTTAATTATTGTATTTTGTTAAGTAATTCATAGGAAAAAGCACTCCCGAATTGCTTTACTTCATTTTATGCGAGAGAAGCCGCGGGGTACAGCTAGTATAATAAATGTTACTATTGCATAACGCATTTATATTATAACGTAACATCCATATATTGGAATAGATTTACATATTATTTATTGTTTCATGAAAGGAGATATTTCAGTAATATATCTAATGTAGACATAATGTTCTACGATTCTAGTGGTACTTGTTTAGGCCCCGGTTTAGAAACCGAGCAAATACTTGTGCCGATATGCAGTTGATCTCATTGAAATGTGTGGCGGATGCAGTAATGATCGACGTCCGATCGCTTGACGTAAAAAAATATATCACACTTGGGTAGGTTACCAACTGTATTGTATTCTGTAGGACAGTCTCACGTAGTGGTTTGTTTACCTCTAAATTTGAGGCAAAATACACAGTTATTATATATATGTGTATCGGGAAAATGAAAGATTTAATAAAAGTTGCATTTGGTGGAATTTAGTATATAATAAAATTGAGGGAGGAAAATAATCATGTGCTTAACAAAATATCATTAGCTTTTCGTAAATATTATTTCTACTTTTGAATTAATTATAATTAAATTTTAATTCTCTAAATGAACGTACTCGTATTTTTATTCTTTTGTAGAATTCAATTATTTCGACATGTTGCACTTAGCAACTGACTAGAGATCTGTAAGAGATTTTATGATGTGAATGCCCCAATGTAACAGCTAAGAATATGAATGTCTAGTCAACTTTGTGTGGCCATAGTACACCTAATTAGGTATAATTACGAAATCCAACCGAGACGGAGAATTACTTGAGTCATGCTGGTAGAGATCGAATGAATCGGTGTCATTATGTAGGGTTCAATTGATCTATGTTTCAAACTGCCCACTGAAGTGGTCTACGGGTGGTAGAACATGAATATGTTCGACCGGGTCGGTACCACAGCCACACCTATTTGTGTCTTGAAACAGTAGTGTTCGCACTATTTGTGTTTCGGTGTAAGGTTGTGATAGTCAGCATAAGAAGAACACGAGGCGTTCGATCTATGTCCTCAAGAGTAGCACCGGATCTGATTTCTGATGTCATGGGCTGCAGTAGCTGTTTAGTAGCAGGTATGCTGCAAGCACGTGTGCTATTTCATAACATAAAGTGTTTTTAATATATATGATATATAATATATAATATGTTAAGTGTAAGTATATAAATGTATATATTTGTTGTATTTTTAGAATTATTGTCATTCATCGGAGAATGGCGATTTTATGAATATTAAATAGTGAAACATAGATAAATAAAAAATACTTAAAAAAACGTAATTATCAGGTGTTCCTCTATAACGTTGCGTCTATACAATTTTATTTAATTAAAATAATGTATTTTATTTCGAATTAAATCAACGACAGGAACCATATTTATCTCTTTAGGATTTATTAATAAATCTACTGTTATAATTGTCAATGAACTGTACAATATCCCTATGACCGAGTTTGCCTCGTTTTTATGTATACATGCCGAAATTGTACAAAACTTAAAGCCATTTTGTTGAGACCTAATAGAAAAATTAATTCTAGTACGGCAAACAATTAAGATTATTGTTAGTAGTTTCTTTTAAATATTTCTTTTCGCTGTAGTTCGCGTTTTTAGGAGTTCCACTTACATAAATAAAATTAGAGCGAAACTATCTAAATACAAAATTTCCTCAAAATCGTTAGAGCAGTTTCCTCGACTAATTTATAAATACCAGAATTGCTCGTTTAAATATTAAAATAAAGTATAATATAACAAAAAACTGAAGTAATGTTTCGTTGTGATAGCCAGCATACGCTGAACATGAGGCGTTCGATCAGTACCCTCAAGAATAGCTCCGCATCTGTGGTTACAGATGTGCAGGCTGCAGTAGCGAGCAGTAGACTGCAAGCTCGTATGCTGCTTCATAACATAAAAAAGCCCTATAAAAATGGGATAACACATTAAGAATCAATTTCAGAGACAAATAAAAAAACGCATCGCATCAAATACTTAAATTTATTTATGCCACATCAATAGATCGTTTACAATACTGATTAAAACCTAATAAAGTAGAAATTACAATTAAAACGAGATTCAGAGGAATTTACAAATTCAAAAATAATTCAGGAACCAAAAAAAAAAATATTAACAAAACGACGTGCAGTTATTTGGAATTCTATGACCTTAAATTACATACACACTCACGCCTGTATTGACCCGAACGTGAAGGCAGACGAGTAGTAGGTGAACATCACCTACGTTGCTTATATTTAAGTTCCATGTAGTAGGTAGGGAGTGTATTAGTGTTTTTATGTTATGAAGTAGCACACGAGCTTGCAGTCTACCTGCTGGTAAGTAGCTACTGCAGCCCATGAGATCTGTAATCACAGATGCGGTGCTACCCTTGAGGACTTAGACTGAACGCCTCGTGTTCTGTGACAACCAGGTTATCCTCTACCTGCTATCAACGTGTTCTCCGCTATTTTGGTCATATCGCCCGGAGACAACCTGACAATCTTGACACCTTGATTGTAGTGGGTAAGATCGAAGGAAAAAGAGCACGGGGTCGCTCACCTACCCGTTGGTCTGACCAAATTGTAAAAATAACGGGACTCAATATGTCTACTGCCCTGAGACTTGCTGAACACAGGGCGACGTGGAGACGTCTCGTTGACACCTCGGTGAAAGCTTTTCAGGGTGGGCACGACCTTCAACAATGAAGAGGACGATGAAGAAGATGTGTTCTGTGTATGCTGGCTATCACACCCTTATGACGTTTACCGTGCACATTTTCAAATTCCGGGGTGCTATTGATCTTTTTTACTGAAAGCGGTTAAGGTGGTCCATAGAAAGCGCCAAGATTTTTTTATTTTTTTGTTATGAAGTAGCACACGGGCTTGCAGTCTACCTGCTGGTAAGTAACTACTGCAGTCCATGACATCTGTAATCACAGATGCGGTGTAACTGTAGAGGATATACATCGAACGCCTCGTGTTTAGCGTATGCTGGCTATCACACCGTTACACCGATACTCAAGTAATGCGAACACTACTGTTTCAAGGCAGAAATAAGTGTGACGGTGGTACCGACCCAGTCTAACACATTCATGTTCTACCATTCGATACAATATAATGCATAATATATAGTGAGTTTATTGAAATATATCTAAATCTATGTATCTTTGTATCTATTTATCTTGATATACTATCTGAGCGAGATCTGTCACCATCTTCTAGCAACTCAGCTCAAGAAAGACAGAAGATTTATTTATGTTATACATTTAAAAGATATGTTTCAACACAATTTATTTACATCTCATACCTACTTCAACATACAGTTTTGAATTTTTAGATTTTATTTATTACTGCTGATCTAACGATGCCATCTTATGTAAATAATCCTATTAAAGTGAGAAAAACGAAATAAACTCGGAAGATTTACAGCGCGAACATGATATTAATGCGATAAACATATAACATAAAAGAGTTATATATATATGTATAAGAGGTATATAGCACATAGCAATCAAAGTAAACTTTGGAAGTGAGGAGTGTTTCGATTGGTTAATTTTGCGTGATGAACTAGCAATATATGCAAAAAGCCAGTTAAATTTTATAATGCCATTTTCATAAGAGCTGCCATCAACACTTGCGTAATAAACCTGTCCAGGCCCGATAACATCACAATCTCGACTTTAACCAAAAGCTAAAAGGCCGTTTATAGGGACATAAACGTTTATAGAATCATAAAGCAGAACCAATCTATTGTTTCGAGGCAGCCTACGCCTCGCGACGACATAACTAATCGAGCTATTCCGCTTTTTGTCTCCACCGGACACATAATCAATTGTCACCTCGCTTCGAATATTTTCCACCCAAGTTCTCAATGTCTCACATCCATTTAGAACAGGTTTGGGATGGTGCGTCGTCTATAAAAGATCGGGTATCGTGTTGCACTGGAAAAAAGGTGATGAGTGGACGAGTAGGAAAAGTGTTGGCGCGAATGGATGGCCCGGGCGCAACACGGAACAAGTCCATGGACACGATTTGAAACGGCGAGGGAATGCAAACGCTTAACAAACTATCCATTACCATCCGTGTTAAGTTACAGTAAACAATTAAGCTACGTATCACGTTACATCAACAAGGAGATTGTTGTTTAAATCAATCAATGGAATATTAAATATTACGCGTCACTTTCAAACTTTGTAAGCATTAAAAATGTTGCACAAGAGTAACGAATGAGGTGTGAACGGCGACACACTGATCATTGAAGTATTGATTTGCTTCAATAGGTGCAATCGACTCAATCGGCTTGATGTATTGCTTCGATTTCTTCGTGCCGCAATTGATTAATTCAAACCGGTCGTTTTCATTGTACACCATATCTTTAACATCGTGTTTCTGAACGAGATCGACTGTAAAACATCGAGTTAAAAATGATTCTAAAATATAGATTAAAATATTGACATCATGAGACATGACTCAAGATTTTTTTTTTACATTTTATTTACTGTTCAAGACGGCTCTCCTCTAATAATAAAAAGTTTTCGTAACACGATTCGTCAGGTAGCGTAATCTCCTGGAGCCACTGTATTAAGTGTGTCAGACTTCAATCACGGGCTCAATGAATTCGCTCTTGTCATAATGTTGAAACGCTGTGACTATGATACATTGTTCTTTGTAACGGCAAAATCAATTGGTGCTTACGTCTAGCACTTCTCAAATACGATGAGACAGTGGAGTGCAATCAAAAGTCAATTAAAGCGGTGTTTATTCATCGCAAAGCGGTCGGACGATGATTTATAGTTTCACAGCGGGAACTGTCGTGGATGCTTTTTAAAATTAAAACATTTCGACCACGGCGATCTTATCCCGGTCGATCAATTTAGATAAAATAAATATTTATACATTCGAATGTGAATGTGAATAAAGCGATTCAGTAAATTGATTATGTCTAAGAGAGGTTTCTTTCCGCTCTCGCCGGTCAAGCGATTATTCTATGGCCGATGCAATAAAATCCCGGCTCGCGATAAGATAAATCTAAAATCACTCGCTCAGCTGTGACCGATTATATTAAAATTCATTGTTGTTTCAAGCGATGGTGTATTTAGTACATTGAGATGGATTTGTGGATAATATTTTATATTACATGCATCTATTTCTCTGTTTCACACATCTTTGTTTTAATTAACGTTCAATAGAGGATAATGCCAATTTTTTAAATAAATTTATTCTATTACTGTTATGTGTATATATGTTATGTATTTTTTTTGGTTTTTTGTTTGTGTATGAATAGCTTGTGCCAATTTGCATCTTTATGAGGACTGAGTAATAAAAGTCAGTGTAGTAGACAAAAATATTAATTTATTCATACTCTGGGTTTTGGAAGCGTAATAAATACGTTTTGTTCATATCCTAGCTAAAAATTACATCACAAATTATATACTTATACTTAGAGATAGCTATTTACAATTGACTAGGGTACATTTCAGTTCTTCGACAACTATCTTAATTTATGTATATACATTCTTTCATACAATTTCTATATATTACACATCTCACTTCATATCGTTATCAACATAAGTACCTAACATTATCACAAATAAGTCATCATTCCTGTAGCATAACAGGAATTACTTCAATGAGGAACCTTACTATACCAGTTTTATTCTACAACATTGAATAAAGAAGGAATGTATCATTAAGTAACAAGTTATTTAAAGACAAATTGATTTTAAAGGCCACACACGAGACGTTCTTAGCTTAGGGGTAATGCACTTTACACAAAAACACAAGCGGAATAACTAATATATAATACATCAAATATTGTAATAATATTAAGCATGCGACCTCATATTATAATTGCAAAACAGGTACCTTTAATATTAAATGCATTAATGACAATTGATTACACGTGAAAATTATTACCTGGTCATTAGGTACTTAGAATACTAGTGTGTCTACATTTACAGCTCGTTATTTATATTATGTCCATTTCTATAATTCAGCACCAACTTAGACCGAAGTTCTTTAACATTTCGACACGGTATAGACATCTATAACATGCGTTGTTTACAAATTCGTTTTCATCTACTTACTAAAATAACACTATATGTACAAGGAGGATAATATAATAATCACATTTATTGACAATTTAAACAAAGTAAGTCTTTCTCACATTACTAGGTCTTGTATTCGACATTGGGATTTGCTGAGCTGGTCTCAGAGGTCGCTCTTCACATTGATGGTTGTCTATCGATACATAACTATGGTGGTGAGGCAACCGGTCGTCAGGGCGACCTTCGCTGCTCGCTACAGAGCATGTCTCGTCCTCGGTGCTACGCGCAGATACCTCTGCACTTGCACTCGTCGAGTGCATAGGACTGGACATCATTAAAATAGGAGGAGCCATTCCATACTTATACCAAGGGTCGTGAGAAGTTGGAGGCGCGGTGTACCTCAAGTTACCGTGCCGCCCGAACCCTTCTCTATTCCCGGTTTTTATATTATTAGCGTTATGAAGCGTCCGATTGGGTAACGTTACGTCCACGTCAGGTAACCGAAAATTTAGTTTCTCCCAACAGTTCCGTTCACCCCACACTATCACTGTACACGTTTTGAGCAAAACTTTTAAGTCCGGGTCAATATTGATGGCACTGAGGTCCGTCGTCACTAAGAAAATAATTTTCTGACGTCTATGCCTAACGTTCACTGAATTGATTGCACTTTGTACCGCCGCTTTTGACTCGGGCGCATACCACTCTTGTTGCAAAAAGTTTATAGATAACACTATCACAAGTCTTTTAGAACTCTCCGAAGCACTCACTAAACTGTCACCAGAGCGTCTTTCAATTAACTGCAAGTCTCTGTGTTGTAAACACAGCGAATGCCCCGAGTTTTCGAGCTCGGAGCTCACCGCCCGTGTCACAAAATCTTCGTCTCGCGGATTGTACACAAAGAAGGCGTCAAATCGTTTATTTTTATTGTCATTCATGTCTTTTGATGTTGAACTGAATACTCTGACCCCGTATTTCGAATGCATCCACAGCTTAAAGTCTTCTCGAAACATGAACAGCAACGCACACATAAGTAAGAGTATGATTACTATTATCAAAACTACCGCGATGTATGGAATATAATTTTCGACACCGTCATTTGATTCGATGAATAATCGCTTTAGAGTCTCAGTGCCGGTTTCCTCTGTAGTGGTCTCTGTTTTACATTCCTTGGCTACGGTTGCGATGGTTTTATTCATTGGTTGGCCGTGAGCAAAGTAGCACAACATGTTCTCTGTATCTTTCGATTTCTTTATTAGCCATTGATTCAACTGTGCAACGTCTTTACAATCGCATATCCAGTTGTTCCCATCTACAGAAACACGCGTGCGGGGATTGTTGTCAGTAATGACTCTCCATGGCATGTAGTCGACATAACCGTTATTGTCAAGGTCTAAGAACTCCAACGATGACAAGTAATTAAATGTGTCATTCTCTATTACTTTGATTTTGTTATCTTGTAAATAAAGTTCATTAAGATTTTGAAGCCTCGTGAATTGTGTGTTTCTCAATACCTCCAAGTTGTTATTTTCCAAGTGAAGAACTCTCAAAGACTCAATCCCGTTAAATGTTCTATTTTGTATTATATTGACGTTGCTGTTGTTTAGATATAAAACTTGGAGCCGTTTTTTACCGATAAATACGTGATTTCCCAATTCTTTGAGATCGTTTCCGTCCAAATAAATTTCGGTCGCATCCATCGGTATTTGGTCTGGCACGTGATCGTAGCCAGCGCTCGAACAATCGACAACGTTGGAGTTCCAGGTGAGATCATGATAGCACGAGCATTTATCTGGACAAGTCATCTTACAATCACAAGCGTCAAAGTCACAACAATGGCACAGGTTAAAACAGTGTGAATCGTACTCGCACAAGAATTCGGAAGACTTAACTTCAAGTAAGAGCATATCCAACTTATTTCGTGAATGGGTTAAAGAGCACCTTACACTTTCTAAATCCATTACTCTCGGGCGCTGCCTGAGGTCACTTAATTGGTTAATTCTCTGCAGCCAGTCCATTGTGCAGTCGCACTCAAATGGATTCTCACTAATATAGAACTCTGGTAAATCTTTATCTTCGGGTACAGATGATATCGCGAAAGCCCCAACATCGAGTGTCTTAATCTTGTTGGAATAGAGCATAACTTTATTAAGATTGTACTTTTGCAAAAATGTCCCAGGATTTATTTTTTCAATGTGGTTATTGTTCAAGACTACGGTTTCTATGCTACTTGGAAAAGAAAACTCATCGATACTCCTCAGCTTGTTATTACTCACATCCAACATTTTTACATTACTAGACTCTTTCACACCATAAGTGTCTTCTAATTTTTCTATTTTATTTTCGTGCATATCTAACCATTCTAGATTAGTTGGTATATGACTGTAATCGAACCAAAGCAGTTCATTGTTTGATACGTTAAGCCATACGAGAGGTTGTGTATTTGTGAATATGCCTTTCATGTCGACTAATTTGTTTCCGTCTAATCCTATGGCCTTTAACTGCTGATTCGAAGCGAAAGCTCCATCATCTATTTGATCGATGTTATTCGACGCCAAATTCAATATCTGCAATGAGGGAAGAGCGGCAAATGTGTCCTTCGATACTTTTTCAATTTTATTGCCCACAAGTCGTAAACCGTACAAATCGTCCAAACCCTCAAATTCGGAAGTTGTAACTTTAGTAATTCTATTCATTCCTAAGTCTAGAGATGTCAAGAACCTAAGCGTCTTTATAGCTTCCGGTACTTCAGATAACTGGTTTCCACTAAGTCCCAAATCATGAAGCTTTGTTATGTTTTCGAAAGAGCGTATGTCCACTTTGGTTATTCTATTGCCATCGAGGAACAACTGGTTTAGAACGTAAAGATTAGAAAAATGATTACTGTCAACTTCGATTATGTTGTTGTGTGCCAGTGAAAGCGAGTGAAGATTTTTCAAATTAGAAAATGCACCATCTGCTATTCGGGCAATATTATTAAATTCCATGCTTAAAAATTGAAGGTTGTTTAGGTCTTGAAAGAGCAGTGCATCAATCTTTGTAATCCGATTATGTGATAAATTTAAAACAATAAGCCGAACCAAACCAGAAAATGTATCTCTATTAACCCATTCGCTTGTCAATTCATTAACAGATAAATCCAATATTTGCAATTGATCTAATCCTTCTAAAAGTCCGGGCGCAAGAACACTAAGAGAGTTATTGTTTAAATAAATTTGTTTGATATCCCGCGATGACTGGAACATCTCAGGCGGCAATGCTGTTAAAGCGTTTGTAGACAGGTTAAGGATTTGTAAATCGCTTAATCCCACGAAAGCTCGATCGGCGACATTGGATATTCTATTGTTTTGTAAGAATAACTTCTGTAAGGCGCGTAAACTTGATAGGCCGTTATCAGGTAGTGTACTTATTTCATTATGTGACATGTCTAATGTTTCCAGCACTGTGTTGCAGGATTTTCCAGGTGCAGTTGGTCCATTTCCCCAATCAGAGAAACCAAGGTTCGATATATCTTGTAATCTATTCTGTGTTACGTTTAATTCCTTCAGATTATACAAGGGACAAAATATTTCAGGTGGTAAAATCCAGATGTTGTTATCGCCTAAATCCAAATTTCTCAAGTCAGTAAGTCCGCGGAAAGTATCTCTATGAAACTCCATAGACATAGCGGACCAGTCCGTATTATGAGTCCGAATGCTTAATGTTCTTAATCCACTGAGGGGCGATAGCACTGCAGAAGGAACATATCGTATTTTACAGGATTCAATCCGTAACTCCTTTAAGTTATGAAACCGTGATAAAAGTTCTGTTCCTTCTTCTTTTCTTCTGCCAACGTCGAGTGAACTTTCGAAGAAGAGTACATCTGTACAATGTAAATCCAAAGCGGTGATCCGCTGAGCCTGCGAAGTGCTCAAGCCGGCCAGCAGATCGGTGGCGCCGGCAGCGGTCCGCAGGGAGCACGCGAGCTGGACGCGCGTGGGCTCACCAGCTGCGCCTGACACGCGCTGCCACTCGCACTCCTGTGGGGCCTCCGCCACTCGGCTCGTCAGCGATGCGCCTCGCGCTCCCATGCACATCCAGCACACCGCATACCACAGTGATAATAATCCCATCGAAAACATTTTGATTACACACTCCAAAACTGTCACTTTATTCAAATCATCACCATTTGCTTAGTTTTATACGCGCACATCGCTACGTTAGTCCGGATGCGCTCGGAAAACTTTACGAATTTCCCGTCAAACTTGTTTCGAAGCACGACACATAACGGCTCGCGGGCGCTACTCAGAGCGCGACAGCACCGCTCCCAACGGCGTCAGCGAAGCGACTGAGTGACGGCGTGCGTGAGGAGAGTTGAGCGACCGGCCGGCGGCGCTCTCCCCGCACGGACGCTCCTCCCCCGACAGAGCGATCCGATATACTCCTCTCTTTTCCCTCAAAAGTTCACAACGGCAACAAGTTGCCCACCGCAAGATTGGCATGAACAGGAGCGCGCTTCGCGAGCTTTTATAAACATGGCGGTGCTTACTTTGTTTGTTTTGCCTTAATCGTAAAATTTCAATAGCTTCACTAGTGAAAAGCGTGCCTGTGAATGTATCCCTAGTGGAAAGCGAATAAAGAAAGTTAGCCATTTCCACATGAAGTCTTTTGTTGGCGTAATGAAACAAGTACTGAGCTGAAAACTTTTTGCAGCCACTGTAAAGAATTCATCAGGTCAAGTAAAGAATGTTAAAACTTTAGTTCCGTAAATTAAAATACTCTCTACTACTAAAACTTTACATGCGTGTCCTATTTAGTTTAATAAATTAGCTGCATACTTTTGTTCACTTGTTAATTAGTTTTAAACAAAAATGATAAATACATATATAATGATAACATTTTGCACGGTATCAATGTAATTCATAATATCCATTATTTCGTCATCGTGTCAAACTTAACTTGTTCGATAAAAAGTTTCCCACAGATTATACATGGGTTGCATAAAATAATTGATAAACGGAAGCAATAATCTATATTAGAAGAATGCTAATATATTTTGTTATCTGTAAACAAGTATTCACATCCGATTCCGGTGCTCTATCTATTACCTACTTGGTGTTCTGGGCACGTAAGGCGATGTGCCTTTGTTCTGTATTTCTGAAAAGTACCTGTGACCGTGACGCATGTCGCAGATAAGCAAGGCTTATCTGACCGACTTGTCAAATTACTCATTTAGTGACATCATCAGGTAAGTGTTCACTTACCCAACTATTTTGTGTACTTTAGCGATAATCTTCGTAATGGCAACCATTATCTCATTCTCACTTGCTTGTCAAATATATAACACATCAAAAGAATGCTCAAGAGATTAACTGATAACGAAACCTTATTAATAGTTTTACATCTTCCTCAAAACACTGGTCCCATTTTTATAAAAGATCTATAAACATTTATAGGACTCAACTTTTCTGTAATTCAGTGATAGTTTGACAACACGACACACAACTCAAATGTGAGTTAACTATTATTAAATATTGTTGATCTTAATACTTCTGCAGAAGTAATGAGCCTGTCTGCAGTCGACGTGAGGTCGCGGATTCGATTGCGGCGGCAAGGCAAATTTTCTAATTAGATTCGTGGCTGGAAAACTTCCATGGTAGTACTTTCATGTGCTGTTAGGTCGTTACCAACATCACACCTATTTTTGTCGTGAAACAGTAGTGTTCGCACTACTTGTGTTTTAGTGTCAGGATGTGATCGTCAACACATGCAAAACACCAGGCGTTAAATCTCTATTTTCAAGAGTAACGCCGCATCTAAGGTCTGTAGTGTCTGTAACTGTCATGGGCTTCAGTAGCCGCTTACCATGCACTGCATAAAATAAAACAGCTCCAAAACATGAATATAAAATTTATATACGAATACAGTTTTTTTTTTAATATCATTTAATAATTGATTGACCTCGATAAAAGAAATAATCGTAACTAAAAAAAAACAGCCTCGACACTTGAAAATTCCATAATGATTTCGATTGTACCAATCGGTTCGATCTCGCAGGAAGTTTTATTGGAACACTAAGGACTGAGGCTTGCGTACAATGTCTTCATGCAATCATTAGTGCTTGGCTGAGTGCACTCGAGGATGAAAGACGGCGAACATGAAAGGGCTTATTGGCACTCTTGTGGACTACACAAAAATTGTCCCGCAAAGAGTTAACTGATGTGAGCGAGTGCTCTTGATATCGTATTTGTTTTCCCTTGTATACTCTGATTACACAATAAACGAACAAAATGTATTGTATGGAAACCGTCCTTGATTTGAACCGAGCGATAGTGTAATGTAGTCATTTAGCAAACTCTAAACAATATAATATAAAGCATGTCGCCGTTTTCTTGTCTGTTTCTCTACTAACTCCTTAACCACGGAGGACCTAACCTACGGATTTTGTTACGGTTTTCTCTTTGTGCGTGCCGTAACGTGTGTAATGTGCGAATCCGG